>JAHIAM010003908.1:0-65699 GCA_021605205.1 Aegilops longissima
CACAATCATAACACACCAATCATTTATTCATTCCACTCAAACATGGTTCAAACTCGATTACAAAAGCTCATGACTAATCGAAGGAAAATATCGGCCTAAGCGATCGATGAAAAAGTAAAAAATAACATGGTGAGTGGACTAAAAAGTCTTCATCGGTGGCGCCTCCTCTTGGGGCTTCCTTGATGGTACTCCTTGAAATCCTGATCATTGCTCACGAGGGTCCTTCATCTCCACTTTCGGGTAAAGGTCCTCTCCCAAGTCCATCCTTTCCTCTATCGCGGCAAGCTTCATCTTGGTCGTCATTTGTCTCCATGAAGTCGCGACTTCTTCCTCATGGCCAGGAAGTCTCTGCGTGCCTTCTCCTCCGTTCGAGTTCACGGAACAAAAGCTTCAGTGTGTCTTGAGTTCGGCGAGTCTGAATCTCCGTTTCTGAGAAGACACTCCAAGTCTGGATGTAGGAGAAAGTGGAATCGTCCTCCAGTGCGGATGATATCTCCATTCCTTGCCTGCGAGAAACCATGGCGAGTGCGAGTGATCGAGCTCGGCCTGTACTCCTCTCGGAGATGTCCAAGTGCTCGATAGATCATACGTCCTTCCGATGATCCAGTTGAACTCGGTGAACTCAAAGTCTATGGGCTCGTGTGTCCTCCAAAGGTTCTCCCAGGATATGCACTTCAATCCTGGCGGTGTCGTCGGAAGTGCATTGGTTGGCTTCCGGTGATCGAGGCGAGCAATCTTCAGCTGCTTCACCATCTGGACCCGCTTTCTTCGAAGGCATCGTCTCATCGGTGGCAAAACTCCGGTAGCAAAACTGGGGTGAACTTCGGCGGCCATCTAGAATGTTGAAAATAGGAGAAAGTCGAAATTGAGCAGGAGAATTATGGAATGATAAGGATAAAAGTAAATGGTCTCTGCTATGGCTTTCCGATCCTAGGGGTTCACGATCCTCTGATCGTCGTGTGCTCTGATACCATCTCTGTAGTGACTGACCCATAATCGGTCAAATCTACGTATACATGCCATCCCAAGATCATCTTTGGTACTCACGGTACATCGATAAAGTAATCAAAGTTCAATCACACGAATATCATTAAGCGATTCTCATATAGAGTCTTTATTACAAGGGAATAAATTGGCTCAAGGCCAACTCATGAGAAATCAACTACTAATGCTTTGAGCGTCGAAGTAAGCGAGTCCATCCGACTCAAGGGCAATGTCGCCAAGCGCGGGCGTGGCCTCACTCTGATCGGAATATACCTCGCAACATAAGGCGTTGCAGCCATGTGGAATCGCTTTTGGAATAATTTGGCAAGTCATGAAGAATAACAATAATAAAGTTACTATCACTATATGCATTTTGGTGTGGAGCTCTAAGTTTCATCATTTTGCGAAAAGCAAATTTTATCCTACTACGTGGACTTGCTTGCAAATTACTACAATTGTTGGTAGTTATTGAGATGGTTCCGCCAACAAAATCTCGTTCCCAAATTATTAAGTCATAAAACCCTCAAATTGATTCATTAGTTTTAGTGTTGAGATATCCGAATACTTCCAAGTTCGAGGCTCAAATGTAAAGTAACGGGGACCGGCTGTCGATTAGATCTTTAACTCTGCGAGAGGTTGCGCACTTTCCCATAAGAATCATTCCCTCCTTTAAAGTCTTCGCACTTCATGGTGTTTGAAGGCAGGGCGAAGATAAACAGGGTCTTCCAAAGAGTTCTTACAGCTCTGCCGGTACCCATCAATCCTACCGTTCTTCTACATCTCGTAGTACCGTCGGCCAGCGTCACTACTAGGGTCAACCAGCGGAGCCCATAATGGCTTGCGGCTGCAGAAGTAAGCTTCGGTCATGGGGCATCCATCCTTCTCTTCGTGGCTGGGTGAAGCTTTCCATAAGATGTCATGGCACTTCTCCATGCATCCCGACCACCCCCAGGTTCTCCGGTGCCGTCAACAAATCCTCCACCCAGTAGTGATTTTCGAAGTCCATCTTGATCATTGTAGTTCATAGGGTTGTCATCAACATTGACTCTCACATCTTGCTTATGAATTTCCTCAACCCAAAACCCGTCTCTGAGCATAGCAAAGTAACTACTTAATCCGGGGTCATGGTAACAAGGGATTGGTTCATCCTACCACATGATACTACTCAAGTTTAATGACTTCAAAATTTCACTACTGCATGCATGGTGGGGTGGTGACAATTACTAATGCACAAAAACATAGGTATAGAAATAACATGATCAAAACTTGCCTTCTTGATGATCCTCGTAAGCTAAAATTAAGTAGTAGAAAGCTTGGCGCTCGAGAAACTCTACGAGACAAACAATTCACAATAAGCATATAGCAATAGGATCACATAACACAACATAACAAAAGTAACATAACACAACAAAACAACCAAAACCAAATCAAAGGAAAACTCAAGAAAAACCACTCAAAGTTTCCCTACTTCAAACAATAACTAAAATAGTTTTTATATAATAAAATTTTCTTAACATAACCTAATCATCGTTTTAGGTTAACTTAACAGAATAGGTTCACTAAGCAACTAGGAGCAAAAAGAATTAATTAAAAAGCTATTATAAAACTCCTATTAGGCCTAATCCAATTCCTATTAAGAAAAATAAAATAAAACTTTTATTAATTATAAATAAAAGTTCATCTACTAGAGTGACAGAAACTATCCTAGAATAACCAACCACAAGTTAAAAATAAATTTATTTACTAATAAAAATATTAGGAAAACAGGAGCTAGTTAATTAATTAGGATTAATAGGATTCTGCTTAAAACTAATTATTTATTAATCCTAAAATACACAGGTTAATTTTTATGATTTGGCAATGACAAAATAAAGTTGGGACAAAAGAATCATCCAAAAATAATTTTCTAACTCAAGTTATAGCAGATTTACTATTCTGACTAAAACTAAAATAAAAGCAATTTTAATTATTTTAACATAGCTAAATATATATTCTACAGAAACTACATAAAATTTTCAAACCAACAAAAAAGAATCACTCAAAAATATTAAACAGAATAAAAGATATCAATTTTTCAAAACAGAAACTATTACATTAAAACAGAAAAACAAAATTAAAAGGAAAAAGCCTAATGGGCCTATCTTGTGTACTTGGCGTAATATAACCTAACGGGCCTATTGGTTTAAACTAAAAGCGGGCGGCTAAATAACTAAAACCTAACTAATAAACCGGACCGAACGGGCGGTCTTTTATAAAAAGATACCCCTTGAGGTTCTAATCTTAAGCCGTCGAAGATGAATCGGACGAGATGATTCGGTGGCTTCGGAGTCCCGGCGACAATGGCGGAGAGTCTGGCGAGGCTAGGGGCGTCGGGAGCTCGGGAAATCGCCCGTCTTAGTCTTGAGGAGGTCAGTGAGCTTGGTGGAGTCGTTGGAGTCAGGAGGTGGCCTAAGGCGGCGGCGGTGACAATGGCGGGAGCAGGGGACTCGAACTCAGCGAGTCGGCGGGAGGAGAGGTCAGCCGAGGTCTCGGGGGATGGGGTCGCGGGGCTTCCGGCTTTTATAGCGAAGTCGTCCTCGCTTGAGGCGTCGAAGCGTCAGGATCCGGATCGCCGGGATCCAGCGATCCAGCAGCGGCGGCAGCGTGGCGTGGGGCGGGGAAGAAGATGGGGCGGGCCCGCTGGTCGATGAGAGAGAGGGAAGGCGGGTGGCGGCGTGGTGCAGGGAGGCTGAGGCGGTCTGTTGGGACGATTGGCGAGTGGGCAGTAGCTTGAGGCAGGAGCAGGTAGTCTTCTGTTGGTTGGGCGAGCTGGTGGGTCTTGGCTGGCTGGGCAGTGCTTTGGCGCCCGTGAGTGTTTTTTCCTTTTTAAAAATTTATTTTTAAAATAAAACAAAAGCAGTATATCTTTTAAAATAAAAATATTTTATATAGGGTATATATATACCAAAATGATCGGGGAATATTCCTTTCATTTGAACATTTTCCAAAAGCAAAATCAAACTTTATAAAATCCATTTTTCCAAATTCAAATAAAATTCAAATTTGAATCAAATCTTTTGGCAAAGTTTTCCTCTGATATTTTTGGAGTGTCATGTTTGCTCCTCTCATACTTTTGATCAAGTATTCATCGGGCTTAGTTTTTGAAATGTTTCCCTCTTGCCAAAATTTGAATTCAAATTCAAAACTCAAATTCTCTGAAACTCAAATGGCATTCAAATTCAAATAGGATGCATAGGATGTAGCTATAATTGTAAAACATTCCAAATAGGAAATTTGGGATGTTACACCCTACTGACAGTACAAAGCAGCCTCTGCAGCAACTCTCGAGTTTGGCCATTAAGCGTCCGGACAACATTCAAGCGGCGGAGTAACCTACAACAAGACCGCTTTGGCACGATTCAAGCCGCAGCAAGCAATCCCATTAACCCCGCCCTCGCGAAATTGCGAAGCTAGTATTACAGCGTACATAATTACCTCTGGAGATACCATGGGCATATGGGGAGGGCAAGACCACGGCAAGCCAAGAATGCGGCTCGACCGCACTAGAGACTCGATTGTGTCCTCTTTTTCTTTTTCCTTTTCTTCCTTTTCTTACTTTCAGGACTCCGTCTTTGAAGTCTGTCGGCACTAGAATCGCCCGAACTCACGATGCAACAGCCAGGGAAGCGAAAGCCACGTCAAGTGTTGGTGGTCTCTATTACGAGCATTATACCTGTTTTACATACCATCCCAGCATACCCACGGAGGACATGTTAGATAGTCCCATCCCTTGCTTATCGCACTATTTGTATCGTTCTGCTTCCATTGCAGTACCTTTTGAATAAACAATACATAGCCCTTGCTTATTATTGCTATACTTCCTTCATATATACATATGTTCATTTCACGACATGTTGCAACCGTACACTTTAGTGCGGCCAATACACCGAGGGGCTTAAGTATCCCAAAATTATGGTGTGATAAGTCCGAACACTTTCACAAGTCGGCACCCGAACTTATAGCATTATATGAATTGGCTCGAATCATGTCTTGGGTCAATAGTTGGGTTTGCACGGCTCCGTGTTTTGGTACCTTACGTTCCGTTATATCGGCTAAGGTAGCACCGGGAGAACCACATGATTGTGCGGGTCGAGCACCTCGGTGGAAAAGCTAAAACGGCCGTCATGATAGGGCGAGGCGAGTCGCTGTTCGAGAGGTTTTGGGATCCCTAAAGACTTATGCCGCTTAGGCGAACGGAATTGTCCGGCCAAAGGCGTGGATGGCGCCCGAACTTCGGTCTTCGAATACTAGGGAGCTTCGCGAAATTTAAAATTATAGAATTATATGGCTAAGTGAGAGTGTTCAAGCATTATAAGTCCGGTTGCCTTGTTCATTGTGTTGGCGCCTCCTAGATGGACCCAAGAATGGGAACAAGAGTGCTCAAGTTTATCCCGAACACCCGACACTTTCGTGGCATGGAAATTTGAAGCCAACGACTTGCCATCTCTCAAATTTGATAAGCGGCCGCCTGAAGGTAATATTTTAAATTAATAAGCGTTGCTTAGCGCATATGAACAAGTTTTCAGCGTCAGGATAACAAATCGAGTTTATTCAAAATTACATCTTTGGAGCACTCATCCGCTATTCGGCGGGCACCCTTGAGAGGCCCTCATAGTACATTTAGGCGTGCGATGCTCATGGCCCTTGGTGGCCGTCCGTCACAAGCCTCTCCGCATCCAGCTTGCCCAGTGCACTTTAGCACGGGCAGGGCCCGACGGACACCTTCAATGCAGGCGGGCGCTTGATGACTTCAAGCCGTGGGCAGGCATCCACCGGCCGCTGCACCAAGCGAGAAGTAGCTCCGGGCATGGCCTCCAATGGCCACTACCGCGCTATAAGGCCCTTCATGGCCTGTTCGGCGACCTTGTGGAGCTCGACCAGCTGCTTCAGCTGGTCGCTCAGAAGACACCGAATGTTCGGCCTCGACATCTTGAGACAGAACACCTTTTCCGTTGAGCTCCCCTCCTTGGCGCGGTAGAATCTGGCAGCATCGGACACTCTCTGGGCAAATCTGTGAATGCTCTGGAGAGCTCGAATCCGGGTAAGTAATAGGTAATTCACTTTCACATGCTTGCTTTGCATAAAGAATGCCTTACCGCCGCTATCTTCTTTAAAGACTCAATTTCTTGGAGGGCTTTTGGGCCTCGGCCTTAGCAGCTTTGGCACTCTCAAGAGCGAGGCGAGCTCGGACTCTCGGGTCTTGAGTCACGCTCCAAACTCTCGTGTTTTTCCACGAGAGCTTGGAGCTCTTGCCGTCTGTAGCCAGCTCGCCTCCCCTTCTCTCGCTCAGTGCGCTCCGCTGCCGCTTTGTTTTCGACCCACGGACACGCCTCCTTGAGGTCGCCACCTCGTTCGTGGCCCTGTAGTACCAAAGTTATTCTGTTATTTTTGCAACCAAAACCTTTTCTATAAGGTATTTCTTTAATAAGGTATTACTTACCTTCTTTGTCCTCGAGCAGCTTCTTGGCTTGTCGAGCTCGTTCTCGGACGCTCGAGGTTACTGCTTCAATGCATTGACCTCCGCGATCGGTCGGCGCCAGTCGGCAAGCGCGCTGCATACCCATATTGACATACTTATGTTAGACTCCTGCGTATATCTTTTAGATCCTTAGTCGGCTTTTCTTTCCGAACACGAACTAAGCATCGAGAACTCTGTCTATCGCGGTAATATTTTACATATTCTAAACTTACCTCAAAGCACATTAGAAGGCTGGTATAGGCTTCGGTCGATCCACTCTTGGCGGACTGAACTGTCGGATCACCGCACTCATGCAGTGCGGTGCTCCTCCTGATGGAAGCGATGTTGGCGCCTCCGATAAGCTATCCGGTGCCTCGGTTGGATGGAGGACACGGCGTCTTACCCTTTTCGAAGGGTCCGCTTGCGGACTCGGAACCACTGAAGGTTCGGCATGGAGTCGGACAAGGGTCGGGCTTAGAACCCCTAGGGGTCTTGCCCCCAGCAGCAGAGTCAGGGAGGTTGCCTTGTGGCACCTCCTGCTGACTCCTCTTGACCAAGCCCCCTTGGGGCCCCACCGTGGCGTCGTCCATGGCGTGAGGCGAGGCGGTTGGGCAGTACTCTCCATTTCCGGCGAGCCTAGGGACCGCTCGCTGAATCGGCGAACTTCGCCCTTAGGCGGGCTGCATGGTTGTTCGACATTAGAGAACACTCTGCAATAATAAAAAGCCATGGGTATCCGGACACTTACGATCTCGCGAGGCTGGCCCTTGTAGGCCAATCCTCCTCGTCGTCGTCGGCGTTGGTGGAGAAGTCCGGAGGAAGGTTCTTCCTTCTTGGACCCTCCGGCCTCCCGGTTAGGCGGCCTTCCTTTTCTTCTCCTCCCCGGCTGGGGAGGAGCTTCTTCTTCTTCCTCCTCATCCTCGGGGAAGATTCGCATCAGAATCGGCAGCACTGGCGTCGGGGAGCTCCTTGAGTTCCGTGGCCTCCTTCTTAGCCTTCTTCTCCGGCACCACATGGGGCGCGGGCGGCAACCCGTCAATCAGGCGTCCTCCGGGTCTTCCGGCAAAGGCCGGACGGTTAATCTGTCCGGGCGTCTTCAACCGATCTGTCAAAGATTAGGGAGTTTTAGATCCACATAGAGTCAATCTATGAAAAAAGAGTCCGTAAAGGTAAAATAAGCTTACCTCGCCCGGCTGGGCGCGCGAGCTGTATCCAGCGATCTTTGGTAGCGGATCTTTGGGGTTCAGCGCCCTTGAACAGCACCTTCCGAGCATCTTAAATGCGTAGTGTCGAAGAGCGGATCAGAATTCGGTGTTGTGCGGATCAAACTCCCACAAATTGAAGGCCCGTTGTTGGCATGGGAGAATCCGGCGGATGAGCATCACTGGATTACGTCGACAAGCACGAGATTCTTGTCCACGGGTTTGGGCGCATATGCAGAGTCGGATAGCTCTTCGAATTCCCCACGTCAAGCCCGTCTCTTTCCATGGCGAGAGCCGTGTGGGGAAGCCAGATCTGAATTCGGGGCCGCCACCCATTGAAGTCGCGTGGCTCGGTGATATAGAACCACCCGATTGCCACCCCTTTATTGTCTCCACAAAAGCGCCCTCGAGCCATAGGACCTTGGCCATCTTGCCAACCATGGCGCCTCCGCACTCCGGCAGCGGCCGCCCACTACCTTGGCGGGCGTTGAAGATCTTCAGCCATAAGCGAAGTGGGGCTGGATGCGAGAGGAAGGCCTCACATACGACGATAAACACCGAGATGTTGAGGATGAAATTGGGGCCAGGTCGTGGAAGTCCGGGCCGTAGTAGAACATGAGCCCCGGACAAATGGGTGAAGTGGAAAACCTAGTCCAGCGGAGGAAGTGGGGAGAAACACCACCCTCTCATGGGGCACAGGGGTTGGAATGAGCTGCCCGCGTTGGGAAGCCTGTCTGCGATGTCGCGGACAGGTGTCGGCCTCCGCAGTCTTGTGATGTGCCCCTCAGTGGCGGAGGAGGCCATCCACCTGCCTCCGCTCGACATGCTTGGAGAAGGTTGAGGTGGGATGTGCGGACTTAGGCGGCTGGAGCTCGAGTCTTGAGGAGATGGATAAGCAAAGGAGGAAGAAGGCGTGGGTGAAAGGTGGATCCTTATCCCCTTATATGGACGAGACGAAGCTATCGTCCCCACTAGCTGAGTAAAACTAAGCTTATTTCCCAGCGCCGTAATCAATAAGCGGATGGGTTCTACGTCCGTATTGATGAGAATCCCGAAATAAGGGGCACGATCTATGCTTTGATAAGGCGTGCCAAGGAAACCGCCTCGCTAAACATCTTTGAGGTGGAGCAGTAAAAACAATTCATATGAAGGCTGGCCGTGGTGTGATATCACGCCACGAAATACATCAACAGATCTGTGCAAAAATTATTCTCTCTCTGATGGTATGTGGAACTTGTTTTGCGAGCGGACACTATCCTTGTGTTCAAAACCTTCTATGAAGTATTCGGAGGAGAACCGCCTACCATAATACGAAGACAATCAGCGCGCGGACTCATCGTCATTGAAGCCTGGTTCGGGAGCTCTTGAGGAGTCCGGACTAGGGGTGTCCGGATAGCGGACTATCGTCACGGCGGACTCCAAGACTATGAAGATACAAGATTGAAGACTTCGTCCGTGTCGGATGGGACTTTCCTTGGTGTGGAAGGCAAGCTTGGCGATCTGGATATGTAGATCTCCTACCATTGTAACCCGACTACGTGTAACCCTAACCTATCGGTGTCTATATAAACCGGAGGGTTTTAGTCCGTGGGGCGAAGAACAATCATACCATAGGCTAACTTCTGAGGTTTAGCCTCCTTGATCTCGTGGTAGATCTACTCTTGTACTACCCATAACATCAATATTAATCAAGCGGGGTAGGTATTACCTCCATCGAGAGGGCCGAACCTGGGTAAAAACATCGTGTCCCTTGTCTCTGTTACCATCCACCTAGGCATACGATTCGGGACCCCCTACCGAGATCCGCGGTTTGACACCGACAAGCGGGGTTCTTGTTAGGGACAAGATCGATCAGCATCCATCAAAGATATCACGAAAGAAGATCTTTGGGTGAGTGAAGGCAAATTTCACCCTACCGCGGAGGAGGATCCGGAGAAGCCGGTTAAAGAGCAATAAATCAAGTCTTTTTGCTCTTAAGAAGATGGCAACCCTAATGAGGAGGTGGAGGAAAAGAGCTGAACCAGTTTGTCGAGAAAGATAAGACACCAGAATTCATCGGCAAATATGAAAAGATCAAAGATCACTTCGCCGCATTTGTGGCCCACAAGACATCCGAAAAGAGTAAGAAGATGTCGGCGACAAACAAGAAAAATGTTGCGAAGAAGAAGCTTCACCATCGCTTGCAGAGGTCGGTGGCTACCTCAAAGCCCGGCCTAAGTGGTCAAAGCTGAGCATGATCTGCTTGATAAAGGGATCGAACCGGAGACAATGTCTTGGCGGACCGTTGCGGACTTGGTTCTTGGGGCTGGCGGAACCTTGGACCTGTAACGAGGAAGTGCCGGTGGGACAGACGAGCAAGCTGCAAATGAAGGAAATATGCCCTAGAGGCAATAATAAAGTTATTATTTATTTCCTCATATCATGATAAATGTTTATTATTCATGCTAGAATTGTATTAACTGGAAACATGATACATGTGTGAATACATAGACAAACATATAGTCACTAGTATGCCTCTACTTGACTAGCTCATTAATCAAAGATGGTTATGTTTCCTAACCATAGACATGTGTTGTTATTTGATTAATGAGATCACATCATTAGGAGAATGATGTGATTGACATGACCCATTCCGTTAGCCTAGCACTTGAACGTTTAGTATATTGCTATTGCTTTCTTCATGACTTATACATGTTCTTGTAACTATGAGATTATGCAACTCCGTTTACGGAGGAACACTTTAGGTGCTACCAAGCGTCTGGCGTATGCTGGGTGATTATAAAGGAGTACTACAGGTGTCTCCAAAGGTACATGTTGGGTTGGCGTATTTGAGATTAGGATTTGTCACTCCGATTGTCGGAGAGGTATCTCTGGCCCTCTCGGTAATGCACATCACATAAGCCTTGCAAGCATTGCAACTAATAAGTTAGTTGCGAGATGATGTATTACGGAGCGAGTAAAGAGACTTGCGATAGCGAGATTGAACTAGGTATTGGATACCGGCGATCGAATCTCGGGCAAGTAACTATACCGATGACAAAGGGAACAACGTATGTTGTTATGCGGTTTGACCGATAAAGATCTTCGTAGAATATGTAGGAGCCAATATGAGCATCCAGGTTCCGCTATTGGTTATTGACGAGAATAGTTCTAGGTCATGTCTACATAGTTCTCGAACCCGTAGGGTCCTTACGCAACGTTACGATGACAGTTTTATTATGAGTTTATAAGTTTTGATGTACGAAGATTGTTGGTCCGGATGTGATCACGGACATGATGAGGAGTCTCGAAATGGTCGAGACATAAAGATTGATATATTGGAAGCCTATATTTGGATATCGGAATGGTTCGGGTGAAATCGGGATTTTCTGGAACACGAGATTACGGAACCCTCCGGGGATAATGGGCCTTAGTGGGCCATGAGGGAGAAGAGGAGGGCGGCCAGGGGCAGGCGCGCCCCCTCCCCTAGTCCGAATAGGACAAGGAAGAGGCGGCCCCTTCCTCTTTCCTCCCCTTTCCTTCTCCAACAAGGCAGAGGGAGTCCTACCCGGTGGGAGTAGGACTCCTCAGGCACGCAGGGGCCTCTCCCCTCCCTCCTTTATATCACGGGGCAGGGGGCACCCCATGACACACAAGTTGATCTACGGATCGTTCCTTAGCCGTGTGCGGTGCCCCCTCCACCATATTCCACCTCGGTCATATCGTTGCGGAGTTTAGGCGAAGCCTGCGCGATAGAGCATCATCATCGTCACCACACCGTCGTCTTGTGGAACTCATCCCGACACTTTGCTGGATCGAATCCGGGGATCGTCATCGAGCTGAGCGTGTGCTGAACTCGGAGGTGCCGTCGTTCGGTACTTGGATCGGTCGGATCGTGAAGGCGTATGACTACATCAACAGCGTTGTCATAGCGCTTCGCTTACGGTCTCACGAGTGCGTGGACAATACTCTTCCCTCTCGTTGCTATGCCATCACCATGATCTTGCGTGTGCGTAGGATTTTTTTGAAATTACTCGTTCCCCAACAGTGGCATCCGAGCCAGGTTTTATCGTAGATGTCATATGCGAGTAGAACACAAGTGAGTTGTGGGCGATACAAGTCATCTGCTTACTAGCATGTCATACTTTGGTTGGCGGTATTGTGAGATGAAGCGGCCGGACCGACATTACGCGTGCGCTTCGCGAGACTGGTTTCACCGTTGCGAGCACTTTCGTGCTTAAAGGTGGTGGCGGGTGTCTGTCTCTCTCACTTTAGTTGAACCGAGTGTGGCTCGCCCGGTCCTTGCGAAGGTTAAAACAACACTAACTTGCGAACTATCGTTGTGGTTTTAATGCGTAGGTAAAACGGTTCTTGCTCAGTCCGTAGCAGCCAAGTAAAATTTGCAACAACAAAGTAGAGGGCGTCTAACTTGTTTTTGCAGGGCATGTTGTGATGTGATATGGTCAAGGCGTGATGCTATATTTTATTGTATGAGATGATCATGTTTTGTAACGAAGTTATCGGCAAGCTGGCGAGGAGCCATATGGTTGTCGCTTTATTGTATGAAATGCAAATGCCTGTAATGCTTTACTTTATCACTAAGCGGTAGCGATAGTCGTAGAAGCATAAGATTGGCGAGGCGACAACGATGCTACGATGGAGATCAAGGTGTCGCGTCGGTGGCGATGGTGATCACGGCGGTGCTTGGAGATGGAATCACAAGCACAAGATGATGATGGCCATATCATATCACTTATATTGATTGCATGTGATGTTTATCCTTTATGCATCTTATCTTGCTTTGATTGGCGGTAGCATTTTAAGATGATCTCTCACTAAAATTATCAAGAAGTGTTCTCCACGAGTATGCACCGTTGCGAAAGTTCTTCGTCTTTGAGACACCACGTGATGATCGGGTGTGATAGGCTCTACGTTCAAATACAGCGGGTGCAAAACAGTTGCTGCAGCGGAATACTCAGGTTAAACTTGGCGAGCCTAGCATATACAGATATGGCCTCGGAACACGGAGACCGAAAGGTCGAGCGTGAATCATATAGTAGATATGATCAACATAGTGATGTCCACCATTGAAACTACTCCATCTCACGTGATGATCGGACATGGTTTAGTTGATTTGGATCACGTAATCACTTAGATGACTAGAGATGTCTGTCTAAGTGGGAGTTCTTAAGTAATATGATTAATTGAACTTAAATTTATCATGAACTTAGTACTGATAGTATTTTGCTTGTCTATGTTTCTTGTAGATAGATGGCTCGTCTTTGTTGTTCCGTTGAATTTTAATGCGTTCCTTGAGAAAGCAAAGTTGAAAGATGATGGTAGCAATTACGGACTGGGTCCGTAACTTGAGGATTATCCTCATTGCTGCCGGAAGAATTACGTCTGGAAGCACCGCTGGGTGCGAACCTGCTTGTTGATCTGGCCGGCGGCGTTAAAGCGTCTGGCGAGCAAAGCTGATGACTACTCGATAGTTCGATGTGCCATGCTACGGCTTAGAATCGGGCCTTCAACGGCGTTTTGAGCGTCATGGAGCATATGAGATGTTCAGGAGTTGAAGTTAATATTTCAAGCAAATGCCGGATTGAGAGATATGAAGTCTCCAATAAGTTCTATAGCTGCAAGATGGAGGAGAATAGTTACGTCGGTGAACACATACTCAAAATGTGCGGGTATAATAATCACTTGATTCAAGCTGGGAGTTAATCTTCACGATGATAGTGTCATTGACAGAATTCTTCAATCACTGCCACCAAGCTACAAGAGCTTCGTGATGAACTATAATATGCAAGGGATGGACAAGACTATTCGAGCTCTTCACAATGCTAAAAGCAGCGGAGGTAGAAATCAAAAGGAGCATCAAGTGTTGATGGTCAACAAGACCACCAGTTTCAAGAAAAGGGCAAAGGGAAGAAGAAGGGAACTTCAAGAAGAAAAGCAAACAAGTTGCTGCTCAAGAGAAGAAACCCAAGTCTGGACCTAAGCACGAGGCCGAGTGCTTCTCTGCAAGCATTTGGACCTTTGAAGCGGAACTGCCCCAAGTATTTGGCGGATAAGAAGGATGGCAAAGTGAACAAAGGTATATGTGATATACATGTTATTGATGTGTACCTTACTAATGCTCATGATAGTACACAGGTATTTGATCTGGTTACATTGCTAATATTTGCAACTCGAAAGCAGGGACTACTGATTAGCGAAGATTGGCTAAGGGCGAGGTGACGATCTGGCGTGGGAAATGGTTCCAAAGTCGATGTGATCGCGGTCGACACGCTACCTCTACATCTACCATCGGGATTAGTTTTAGACCTAAATAATTGTTATTTGGTGCGGCGTTAAGCATGAACATTATATCTGGATCTTGTTTGATGCGAGGCGGTTATTCATTTAAGTCGAGAGAATAATGGTTGTTCTATTTATATGAATAATATCTTTTATGGTCATGCACCCTTGAAGAGTGGTCTATTTTATTGAATCTCGATAGTAGTAATACACATATTCATAGTGTTGAAACCAAAAGATACTGAGTTGATAATGATAGTGCAACTTATTTGTGGCACTGCCGTTTGGGTCATATCGATTGTAAAGCATGAAGAAACTCCATCTTGATGGGCTTTTGGAATCACTTGATTATGAATCACTTGGTACTTGCGAACCGTGCCTCATGGGCAAGATGACTAAACGCCGTTCTCGGAACTATGGGCGAGCAACTGATTTGTTGGAAATCATACATCTGATGTTTGTGGTCCAATGAATGTTGAGGCCTTGTGGCGGGTATCGTTATTTTCTCACCTTCACAGATGATTTGAGCAGATATGGGTATATCTACTTAATGAAACACAAATCTGAAACATTTGAAAAGTTCAAAGAATTTGAGTGAAGTGGAAAATCATCATAACAAGAAAATAAAATTTCTACGATCTGATCGTGGAGGAGAATATTTGAGTTCTGAGTTTGGTTTACATTTGAAACAATGCGGAATAGTTTAGCAACTCCGCCACCGGAACACCACAGCGAAATGGTGTGTCGAGCGTCGTGTCGTACTTTACTAGATATGGTGCGATCTATGATGTCTCTTCTGATTTACCGCTATCGTTTTGGGGTTATGCTTTAGAGGCGGCCGCATTCACGTTGAATAGGGCACCATCAAAATCCGTTGAAGCGGCGCCTTATGAACTATGGTTTGGCAAGAAACCAAAGTTGTCGTATCTTAAAGTTTGGGGCTGCGATGCTTATGTGAAGAAACTTCAACCAGATAAGCTCGAGCCTAAATCGGAGAAATGTGTCTTCATAGGATACCCAAAAGAGACTATTGGGTACACCTTCTATCACAGATCTGAAGGCAAGATTTTCGTTGCTAAATTCGGATCCTTTCTAGAAAAGGAGTTTCTCTCGAAAGAAGTGAGTGGGAGAAAAGTAGAACTTGATGAGATAACTGTATCTGCTCCCTTATTGGAAAGTAGTTCATCACAAGAACCGGTTCCTGTGACAACTACACCAATTAGTGAGGAAGCTAATGATATTGATCATGAAACTTGAGATCAAGTTTCTATTGAACTCGTGGGTCAACGAGTAAGATCCGCACCGAGTGGTACGGTAATCCTATTACGGAAGTCATGTTACTTGACCATGGCGAACCTACGAACTATGAAGAAGCGATGGTGAGCCCAGATTCCATAAAATGGCTGGAAGCCATGAAATCTGAGATGGGATCCATGTATGAGAACAAAGTATGGACTTTGGTTGACTTGCCGATGATCGGCAAGCCATTGAGAATAAATGGATCTTTAAGAAGAAGGCCCGGCGATGGTAATGTAACTGTCTATAAAGCTCGACTTGTTGCGAAAGGTTTTCGACAAGTTCAAGGGGTTGACTACGATGAGACTTTCTCACCCGTAGCGATGCTTAAGTCTGTCCGAATCATGTTAGCAATTGCTGCATTTTATGATTATGAAATTTGGCAAATGGATGTCAAAACTGCATTCTTGAATGGATTTCTAGAAGAAGAGTTGTATATGATGCAACGAGAAGGTTTTGTTGATCCAAAAGTGCTAACAAAGTGTGCAAGCTCCAGCGATCAATTTATGGTGCAGTGCAAGCCTCTCGGAGTTGGAATAAGCGCTTTGATAGTGTGATCAAAGCATATGGTTTTATCTGAGACTTTTGGAGAAGCTTTGTATTTACAAGAAAGTGAGTGGGAGCTCTGTAGCATTTACGATATTATATGTGGACGACATATTATTGATTGGAAATGATATAGAATTTCTGGATAGCATAAAGGATACTTGAATAAAAGTTTTTCAATGAAAGACCTCGGTGAAGCTGCTTACATATTGGGCATCAAGATCTATAGAGATAGATCAAGGCGCTTGATTGGACTTTCACAAAGCACATACCTTGATAAAGTTTTGAAAAGGTTCAAAATGGATCGAGCAAAGAAAGGATTCTTACGTATTACAAGGTGTGAAATTGAGTCGGACTCAATGCCCGACCACAATGAGAAGATAGAGAGAAAATGAAAGATGTTCCTATGCTTCAGCCATAGGCTCTATCATGTATGCAATGCTGTGTACCGGACTGGCGTATGCTTAGCAATAAGCTTGGCGGGAAGGTACCAAAGTAATCGAGTGGATCACTGGACAGCGGTCAAGAACATCTGAAATACGAAAAGGACTAAGGATATGTTTCTCGTATATGGAGGTGACAAAGAGCTAGTCGTAAATGGTTACGTCGATGCAAGCTTTGACACTGATCCGAGACGATTCTAAATCGCAAACCGGATCGTATTTTTATTAAGCGGTGGAGCTGTCGGTTGGTGCAGTTCTAAACAAAGCGTCGTGGCGGGATCTACATGTGAAGCGGAGTACATAGCTGCTTGGAAGCAGCAAATGAAGAATGCGGATGAAAGAGTTCATTTCCGATCTAGGTGTCATACCTAGTGCATCGGGACCAATGAAGATCTTCTGTGACAATCTTGGTGCAATTGCCTTGGCAAAGGAATCCAGATTTCACAAGAGGACCAAGCACATCAAGAGGCGCTTCAATTCCATCCGGGACCAAGTCCGGTGGGAGACATAGAGATTTGCAAGATACATACGGATCTGAATGTTGCAGACCGTTGACTAAGCCTCTTCCACGAGCAAAACATGATCAGCACCAAGACTCCATGGGTGTTAGAATCATTCTTGTGTAATCTAGATTATTGACTCTAGTGCAAGTGGGAGGCTGAAGGAAATATGCCCTAGAGGCAATAATAAAGTTATTATTTATTTCCTCATATCATGATAAATGTTTATTATTCATGCTAGAATTGTATTAGCTGGAAACATGATACATGTGTGAATACATAGACAAACATATAGTCACTAGTATGCCTCTACTTGACTAGCTCATTAATCAAAGATGGTTATGTTTCCTAACCATAGACATGTGTTGTTATTTGATTAATGGGATCACATCATTAGGAGAATGATGTGATTGACATGACCCATTCCGTTAGCCTAGCACTTGATCGTTTAGTATATTGCTATTGCTTTCTTCATGACTTATACATGTTCTGTAACTATGAGATTATGCAACTCCGTTTACGGAGGAACACTTTGGGTGCTACCAAGCGTCCTAGCGTAAGCTGGGTGATTATAAAGGAGTACTACAGGTGTCTCCAAAGGTACATGTTGGGTTGGCGTATTTCGAGATTAGGATTTGTCACTCCGATTGTCGGAGAGGTATCTCTGGGCCCTCTCGGTAATGCACATCACATAAGCCTTGCAAGCATTGCAACTAATAAGTTAGTTGCGAGATGATGTATTCGGAGCGAGTAAAGAGACTTGCGATAGCGAGATTGAACTAGGTATTGGATACCGGCGATCGAATCTCGGGCAAGTAACTATACCGATGACAAAGGGAACAACGTATGTTGTTATGCGGTTTGACCGATAAAGATCTTCGTAGAATATGTAGGACCAATATGAGCATCCAGGTTCCGCTATTGGTTATTGGTGAGAATAGTTCTAGGTCATGTCTACATAGTTCTCGAACCCGTAGGGTCCTTACGCAACAACGTTACGATAGCAGTTTTATTATGAGTTTATAAGTTTTGATGTACGAAGATTGTTGAGTCCGGATGTGATCACGGACATGGCGAGGAGTCTCGAAATGGTCGAGACATAAAGATTGATATATTGGAAGCCTATATTTGGATATCGGAATGGTTCGGGTGAAATCGGGATTTTCTTAGGAACACAGAGATTACGGAACCCTCCGGGGATAATGGGCCTTAGTGGGCCATGAGGGAGAAGAGGAGGGCGGCCGGGGCAGGCGTGCCCCCTCCCCTAGTCCGAATAGGACAAGGAAGGGGGCGGCGCCCCTTCCTCTTTCCCTCCCCTTTCCTTCTCCAACAAGGCAGAGGAGTCCTACTCGGTGAGTAGGACTCCTCCAGCGCACCTTGGGCCCGGCCGCACCTCCCCTCCCTCCTTTATATCACGGGGCGGGGGGCACCCCTAACACACAAGTTGATCTACGGATCGTTCCTTAGCCGTGTGCGGTGCCCCCTCCACCATATTCCACCTCGGTCATATCGTCGCGGAGTTTAGGCGAAGCCCTCATGATGAAAGCATCATCATCGTCCTGCGCCCGTCGTCTTGTGGAACTCATCCCGACACTTTGCTGGATCGGGTCCGGGGATCGTCATCGAGCTGAGCGTGTGCTGAACTTCGGAGGTGCCGTCGTTCGGTACTTGGATCGGTCGGATCGTGAAGGCGTCGACTACATCAACAGCGTTGTCATAGCGCTTCGCTTACGGTCTCACAGTGCGTGGACAATACTCTTCCCTCTCGTTGCTATGCCATCACCATGATCTTGCGTGTGCGTAGGAATTTTTTGAAATTACTCGTTCCCCAACAACAAATACCGGTCGAAGCTTGACACTATATCGATGTAGCGCGGCGAGGGCGTTCCTTCAAAGCAGGGGAAGGGCGAGCTCACAATGGCCCTTAGGAATCCTGAGCACCACAGGCGGACCACAGTGCGCGGGCTCCCTTTCGTGGAAGGTTGGTTTCGGACGCGGGGGTTACAAAACCCACGAGAGGAGGAAAAGCTGTTATAGGACCAACTGCGGCGCTGCGAAAGGGTAATGGGGCTAGAAGGCGAAGCGATAGATCGCAGCAAGCGACCTGCGAAGCTTCCCCAAGCTACCCGCCATCTCGGCGGAGAAGCGGCGTGGCTTCCACCGAGCTGCTTCAGCGGAGCATGTTTTGTGGCTCTGCGGCTATCCGTGGATGGTATCACGGAGTCTCAAAGTTGCCACATTATGGCGCGATGGATGACTTTGAAGGTCAAAGGCGGCTGTTGGCCAAGTTTATCCTAGTGGACCCGACACAACTTATCACTGCAGTTGATTCGAAGGATATGCTAAGGTGATGGTGGATGAAATAACGAGAGGATTTGAGGACCTCCCGCTTGACCACCCTACGGTGAAGGGAGACTAGGCTGGGTTACGCTCAGAAGACTCCATGCCTATGGCGGAAGGAGCTCATCAACCTTCAGGCTGGGCGCCTCCTCCTCCTCCGTGAGTCGGGGCACTCCGCCTCCTCCACCGTCTCCTCCTCCGTGAGTGGCGATCGGGGACGCAGCGTGGCGGCACTCCGCCTCCTTCTCCGTGGCGTGGCGGCACTCCGCCTCCTTCTCCGGCGTGGCGGCACTCCGCCTCCTTCTCCGCTGCTTGGCCGGCGCGCCGAGCAGCCAGCCTCCTCCTTCTCCGCCTCGTCGGCAAGGCGGAAGAGACCCGCCGCCCGCTCCGGCTGCTCTGGCGTCGTAGTCCTTCTCCTCCGCCTCGTATGCAAGCAAAAAAAGACAACCGCTCGTCTGCTCTGCCGGCGTCTAGCAGTACAGCCAAAGGCGGGAGGAAATCTGAATCTGGTCCTTCTCGAAGACTCGGAGAAGTTACCGTCTGAGAGGACCGAGGAGGAAAAGCATAAAGATCGCGCAGACCGAAGTGGATGACTGGTTTGCGGGGTTGAAAGCAAAGGCGTCCACCTCCGGAGGAAAAGGTAGATCCGGTGAAAGCGAAGCGCACTCTGGCTGCCACGAGAAACCACCCAAGTCTCCGCGAAGGCAACTATGGCGCATTATTGGAAGGCATTTGCGAAGCGGAGAGGTCGGGGCGTACTCAAAGTGATCAAAGAATGAAAGAACGGCGAGCTGGGAAACAAATTGCCCAGCTCGGCGAACCAAGCAACTGTCGTGCCCCCGCTCAAGGTGCACGCTAGCGACATCGTCGATCCGAGGATGGTGCCGGTTATGGCAATCCACGAAGATTACTTGCTTGACGATGTACATTATGATTTCTTGGAGGTGCGAGATACAAAGATCTGATGCTGGGAAGCCTCTCGTCAAAGATGAAAGCTCTCTATCAGCGATGATCACGAAGATTGCATGATTGGTACATGAAAACCTGCGAGAGTGCGAGGGAGGAGTACTTTGTATGTGAGAGTTAAAAGGAGCATGACCTCGTTGGAATTGAGCGATGCCTATTCCATTTGAGGAGTTCTATCAGTTTTCAATCAATTAGCCCTCGATAAAGCAGCGGTCACTGCTCTTTATGCGTAAGTAGTACTACTTACATCATTAAGTCTCTGTATAACTCAGCTCTTTCATTGCATGTATTTATAATTGTCCTCACTATATTATGCAGATTGAAGATCGCGAATTGAAGAAAAGACAAGTGGGTTCCATTGGGTTCATTAACACATATCTCATAGATGCAAGCGAGGTTGAATTTCATGCCAAAATACGAGGCCAACTTGCTACAATCATTGGTAATAAATGAACACAAGGATATAATACTCTTTCCTTACAACTTCAAGTGAGTATTCTTGTCTTGTGGCATATTCGGTTTCCTTATTAGTCGAGGTTATAGTAATGTAATATTGATGAGTTATGCATGCATCTTGAGAACCACTATATTCTCCTAGAGATTAAGCTTGAGCGGGGGTAGTAAGCATCTTAGACTCCAAGCGAAAAGATCCCAAGGAGTATCTGGACATGACTGAAATGCTCGAAGTAAGTTAAATCGATCATTATCCACCATATCAACAACTTTGTTCATTTATGATATCAAGTAATTGTTTTCTTTGTATGGCAGGGTTTGGAGAAAATTCACCAAAAAGCTCGGGACTGCCGAAGAAGCTACAATTTAGACACCCGAGTAAGTACTATAGTAGCATATTCACGCATCTCCTAGTGATTCAAGCGCTAGTTTCATCAATACAATTTAACATGCTTGCTAATTATCAGTTTGATTGACCTCTATTTCTTGTAAAGTGGTTGTGGCAGGAACAAGGGAATGATTTACTGTGGATACTACATTTGCGAGTCCATCCACCACACGACACGTGGCGGGGCTACTCGACAAACAATATAAAGTGCGTAAATAACAATATTCACAATTTTATTTTATTACCACCATTTGTGTTGAGTTTCATTCATTCATATATATATGTATTGACCCCTTCTTAAAATTAGATGTTTGGATGCGGGATGAACTACTAGCACCGGATCGCATCGAGCAATTCAAGAGGAATTGGCGGCATTCTTTCTTGACCACGTGATCGCTGAAGGCGAAGAATACTATGTGGACCCGCAGCGTCGTATGTTAGGAGATTATTTTTGTAAAGATAATTGTTGTATATATGTAGCGGTAGTGTCGGATAGATATCTGAGAACTTGTTGTTCGACCAATCTCTCGGAGAAGGAGAGGTGGTCGATATCACTTCCCTCTGTATGCATATATGTTCATGGCGATCTTACATTTCCTTCGTTTGCTTACTAGCTAGCTAAGCGTGTCTAGCTAGTCCTCTCTATACATATGTATAGTGCGTGGCGTCGACCAAGCACGGACAAAGAGGACACTTCTCTCTATTAATTAGCTAGCTAACACAATATATGAAACACCTAAATTAACCCCCAAAACCCCCAACCCCCCCCTTTCAAAAAAACAAAAACGCAGCCCTTTGGAATCTTGGCGTGTGGATGCCTTTTGGTCGGTTGGTGCTACCGGGACCAAAGGCCCCTACTGGGCTCGGCGCACCAGCCACGTGGAGGACCATCTGTCCCGGTTCGTGTTAGAACCGGGACTAAAGGAGGTATTAGTAATGATCCATTAGTCGGTTCATGAACCGGGACTAAAAACCTCTGAACCGGGACTAATAGGTGTTTTCTACTAGTGTATGTAAATCTGCACAAACTTCTATATGTGTTATGTGCCACCCATTCATTGCTCTCCTAGCGATTTGGTCACCATCAACAATGGTTTGGCTTGCCCGGTTGCTCATTTCCCGATGCACTACCTCGGTCTTTCCCTCTCAATCCGTAAGCCCGCTACTTCCGCCCTTCAACCCCTCTTCGGCAGGCTAGATGAAAAACTTCAAGACATGTGCTGGACCGTGGTCCACCTCTCTCGCCACGGTATTCCGCACCCACATCGCCGTGTCTTTTGTGACAAGGAAACCGAGGCCATGCCTCACCTCCTGGGCGGCCGCTCCTTTGCTCGCCAGGTTTGGCATGAGGTTCTCCCTTGGGGTCACGCCGCAACCACCATTCCCTGCCCAGACGACGAGTTCCTTGATTGGTGGACCTCCACCTCATCTACTACACTGTTGGGCATGCACAAAGGGGTCTCTACCCTCGTCATCCTAACCTTGCGGTCGTTTTGGAAGCACCAAAAATGATGTTTCTTCAAGTGAGAGAACCTTTCCGTCAGTCGCCTCGTGCTGATCATGCAAGACGAAGGCCGTTACTGGGCCAAGGCCGTCGCCAAAGGATTGGCACATCTTCAAGCAACGACATTGATTTCGGTTTTCTCAGGAGAGCACACCCCATTCTAAGTGCTCTAGTGCTCATGCATTTGCCATTCGGTTGTGTACATGCTTGCAGGACTCTACCATACCCCCTCCATTTGTTTGAACTAAACTCTTTCTATCAACGAAATAAAGTCATCTCCGACGGACTGTCTGATGGTGGTGGCAGTGTCTACCTGAGGAATAAGTCTTCCTCAAGCCTTTTCATCTCGACTTGTTGTTTGTGGCAATGTCGATTGTTCGTTCTAGACAATGAGGTTAGGGTTTTTTGCACTGTCCGTCAATGTGACGATGATGGCATCTTCCATTCGTTGTTGTAACTTTTGGTGTCGACGTAAGGCCTCTGGGGTTTATCGGAGGTTGGGATCTTGGAACTGTGGCTCTTTCAGTTGTGATAAAATTCTTGTTAGGGGGTCCGTTAGGGCCTTGGCTTTAATGACTTCTCATCCACGATAAGAAGTGTTAGTCTGGCTCCAATATTGGAGCGGCTTGTGGGGGCGTGCCATCGATCTGTTCGAGAGGAAGAAGTCTTGACCCTGGGGACTTCAATGTAATTCTCGGCTACCCATGAATTTCAATCTAATTTCATTTTTTTAATGGCTGTACCCAGTTGTACCCGAAAAGGAAAAAGACAATGTACTCAGTTGCGGCCTCGTGTCCTCCGATCATCGCACGACCGCATCTGTCACTTATTAATGTCCATTAAGAGAGGAATATATGCCACTGTTGCCTGTTAAATGCAAATCAAGCACACTGTGCCGTACACGTTCCATACGTGGAGCTCAAGCTGCAAGTGGACGTGGGCAGCCCACGGCGCCCACTTTTAAGCCCACTAAAATCGCTTTCGCAGTCGCCCGCTTGTTGGCGTCAAAATTATGTGGACTTTGCGGGCAGTCCCACGAAATCCACCTCTGCCCACATCGTCACCTACGACCATGCCATGAGCTGGCGGAAATCATGGATGGATTACAGCGTGTGTGAGGCCGAGGCGTGCGGCGGCTGGAGCTCCACCGCTAGCTCCGCGTCCATACCTCGTCCCTTCTGCTGCGGCGGAGAAGCCGCTGCTCCGTCGGGTTCCTTCCACGCCGCCCATGGAGAACAGCTTTGCCAGAGGCCCGCCGCTGCGGACGATGCTCGTACGTAGACCCTTGTCGAACCACACCTCCGTCTTAGCTCTCTCGCTTGCCTAAGCTAGCAGCACTGCAAGATCGCAGGACCGGCTGTTGCCGCCATTCACACCCTCACCAGTCGCATGGTCCATCTCAAGCGTACGCATTAAGCAGTCATGGCTTATATGGGTTTATGTGGGCTTATGCGGACGTCGCTTAATCTACATGGTTCTTGTGGACAAGCCGGTAACTTAGTGGGACGCTGCGGGCATAAGTGGGCAACCCGCGGACAGTCCCACTTGCAGCCTGACGTGGAGCATTACGTGCTGTACGTACACCAGTATGGCAGGACACTGTTGCTTGGTCTTAGCGCGCACAGACAGTATAGCGTGCCATTTATAAGCACAGCCGCCCCTGAAGTCGATCGAGGGATCACTCCTCGATGTCCCTCCTGATCTGATCCGTTGAGCAGTTGGTTTATCCACGCTAGCTGGCTACTTGGTCACTTGGCACGGGACACTGCAGTGATGGCGGGAGCCTTTACAACCACGCGTCGCCCTCGCTTTCCCCGCGGCAGCGAGGGTGACTCGCTTCACTTCTGTCACCGTTGGGGCGGGCAGACGGGGTTATCAGAAAAAGGCATGTGTCCGTCAACCCAAGCAGGTCCACCACTCGCTCGCAGGAAGACGATGCTCGTAGCGACTGAATGAATGCGTGAGACCGAAATTGGATTGGAACCACGGTGGTTTCATTGCGGCGGTTAGGCATATCTCTCCGATTTGTTCGTGTCAGGCCTGCACAACAGACGTACCACTTGCGATAGCTACAGTCCATGGTCTACTGAAGGCGTCCAAGAGTCCTTACATTTCGGATCACTATGACACCGCTAGCTAGTACTCCGCGTCGTACTGTGCAGTTTATTCGTCTTGAGTCTGAAGTGAACCACTCGATCGATGCACAGAAATCTCGACCCTGAGACTGTAGAGAGACACGTCCGCATCGTACTGTACTGCCTCGCTGCCGGCCCAGTAATCGTTGGGCGCACGCATGCAAGTCCCGTGCGGCGTGCGCTGGAGCATACTGTTCCATGGCGGCAGCCCGCCCGCTACGTCGCTACGGCATGGGTCGCTAATGCTCCGTGATCCCCGGTGAGGCGATCGCGGGTAGGTACGAGGTTGTTCTCCCCCGATTAATTGGGGCGGCCGAATCCTCGCGGGTTGTTCTCCGCCACGCATGGACGGACGACCATGGTAGCAGGGGGAAGGACTGGAGGAGGCTAATCGCTTTCGATAAAAGCTGGGTCGCGTTTCGGCTGCCGTTTTCGTTTTTTCACGGACGAGTAAATGCAGGGGTGGCGGTGATGGTCGGCACCGGTGCAGGTACCCGTCGGGATTCTTTCGGTTCCCGTAGGCTGTATCGGACCAACCGTTGACATCGACGAGGAAAATGGACGGGCCGTGCGTGACACACGTTGCTTCTTCCTATACGACACTAAGAGCATCTACAGGGATCCCAAACCCCGGCGGACGGACCGGTCACAAAACCCGGCCGGACGGATGCCGTATCTGTTTATTCGTTCGGGTTGGCCGTCGCACCATATCTGGCCGAAATCTGGAGGCGAATATGAAGGCTGGCGTGTCCGCCATGTCGGATCACGGCCCGCGTCGTGCTCACATCGACCCACATATATTCGTCCTCATCCGCTCTCCGAACCAACCCTAACCACTCAACTTCGCTCAGGGTCCCCAAGCTCTTTTTCGATGATCTTCGGTCTTCTCCGGCATGGCGGGCAGCGGATCCGAGTCCTCGGTCACCCGATTTCTGGACCGGGACCTCATCCCATGCGGGCCCGAGAAGAAGATGGCGGTCCGCATTGCGCTCGGCTACTCTCTGGAGGAGACCGCTCGACAGCGGTCAGACTCGATCCGCCAGGGATCCATTGCGCCCGCCCAAATGGCGCTTGGATCCTGCGCTAGGCGAGTCGCCATTGCCTCCTGATAGGCGAGCGATGGCGGCGGTAGTCGCCGCCATGGCACCGCTGCGGATGACCGGCAACCCCTAAGTGCATAACGGTCATAGTAGGCGTGTCGGGAGCGGCGGCAGCGGATCTATCATAGACCTCTCATCGATCGGCGGCGTGCGACATGGGCTCCGACAAGAAAAAGTAAGGAATGGGAGGCGGCGTCTCAAGTCCCGTGAGCCGGTCCATGTCTCATGTCCTACCCTAACTTGCCAGCAAGCACACCTTCGCTCCGAGGGGCTCAGCCAGCTGCCGGATATGGACACGGTCGTGGCGCCGTCGATGATTTAGATTACGTAGCATGTAATTATATGAATTGACGATTTGTAATTGAGATATCCGGTCGTGGAAGAGAAATTTGAGGTGTATCCGATTGTCCGCCTTAGTCACAAGCTAGTGGCAGCAGGCAGGACCTTGCACGCAGTGACGGCTCGTGGTTTTGTCTTGGACAGTGGCCATGCCCAGATTTACTTCAACATTCACCTGTGCTGAGGCGTGTGATCGCCGAAGCGTTTCAATGTAAAATTTTGGTGCTATTGTCCGTTCTTGCCAGTTTGTGCTACGACCAGAATCACACGGATATTTCCTGGCTCCACATATGGCTCTTGGCGTCTCGACTGCCTGCTAGTGTGTGTGCACGGTTTTCAGTTTGTCTGGTTATGATGTTTGGATCGTGTGCACTTGCATCATCTTCGTTGGCTCAGCGCCTACTCAGTGTGGATCATCGTTGCACTTTTTTTTCAACAATCCGCTTTGGCACAGCTTCGTCCATGCACGGTTTTCAGTTTGAGAAAAAGGGTTTCCCCTGCTTTGTATTATAAAGCAACCAACCGATACAACCGACGATAGGGGCTGAGGCGGAAGCAACACAAACACGCCCAAAAGAAAGAAAAGAGAAAAAAGAAAAAAAAAACAAATGCCGATAACGGCGGATCGACAAAAACGACAAAGCCTCATGACCGTTGCGTCCACCGGAGATCGCCCACCAAGCTCCGAGACTCCGAAATGCCGGTACCTAACAACACCTCCAGAAGGGGCAGCGATAACGGCGCTGCTGCCAAGGTTTCCCCGGTACAGCGCGAGAGAGGAAGGGTAGCGCCGGCGCCCTCGGGAAGGTCGGCGGCACCCACAGCGTTAGTGTCGGCCAAGCCAGCAATTTCTCCCAATCCCAGCCTCTACCTCGGGCACTCCGGGCTCGCCACCGGACCGACCACCACCCAGCGACAACACGGACAAGAAGCTTCCCGCCGTCTCACCGCGGCGGCGAAGATAGTGCACTGGCGGAGAAGAGGCGGGACTAGGGCAACAACACCGTCGGCATACGGGAGGGCCCCACCTCCATCGTCCACGACGGTAGCCGACCGGACGCCATGGTAGGAGCCTACCTGGCCCGTGGCCCCACAGGCCCGGCCGGGCCCTCAAAGACCCGGACAGCTCCCGCCTCCACGTAGCAGCTGTTACGCCGTCGGCGTCGCTGTCCTAGTCCAAGCCGCTCCCTGCCTCCCCATAAAGAGAGCTTCGTGGTCGCGCCGGAGCCGACCCGCAAGGACCCAGAAGGGACCCTACGGGCCCTGCTACCTCTTGAGCACTGCGTTGGATTTCCTTGAAGAGGAAAGGGTGATGCAGCACAGTAGCGTAAGTATTTTCCTCAGTTTTTGAGAACCAAGGTATCAATCCAGTAGGAGGCAACGCGCGAGTCCCTCGTACCTACACAAAACAAATAACTCCTCGCAACCAACGCGATAAGGGGTTGTCAATCCCTTCACGATCACTTACGAGAGTGAGATCTGATAAATATGATAGGATAATATTTTTGGTATTTTTGTGATAAAGATGCAAAGTAAAATAAAAACAAAGTAAAAAGCAAAGGAAATAACCAAGTGTTGGAAGATTAATATGATGAAGATAGACCCGGGGGCCATAGGTTTCACTAGTGACTTCTCTCAAGAGCATAAGTATTTTACGGTGGGTGAACGAATTACTGTTGACCAATTGACAGAATTAAGCATAGTTATGAGAATATCTAGGTATGATCATGTATATAGGCATCACGTCCGAGACAAGTGACCGACTCTGCTGCATCTACTACTATTACTCCACACATCGACCGCTATCAGCATACATCTAGAGTATTAAGTTCATAAGAACAAAGTAGCATGTAAGCAAGATGACATGATGTAGAGGGATAAATTCATGCAATATGATAAAAACCCCATCTTGTTATCCTCGATGGCAACAATACAATCGTGCCTTGCTGCCCCTCATCCTTTGGAAAAGGGCGCGCAAGATTGAACCCAAAGCTAAGCACTTCTCCCATTGCAAGAAAGATCAATCTAGTAGGCCAAACCAAATTGATAATTGAAGAAACTTGCAAAGATAACCAATCATACATAAAAGAATTCAGAGAAGATTCAAATATTGTTCATAGATAATCTTGATCATAAACCCACAATTCATCGGCCTCAACAAACACACGCAAAAAGAAGATTACATCGAATAGATCTCCACGAGAGAGGGAGAATATTGTATTGAGATCCAAAAGAAAAGCCATCTAGCTACTAACTATGGACCAGTGCTGAAGTAAACAACTCACACTTCATCGGAGAGGCTATGGTGTTGATGTATGTGACGCCCGGGTATTTAAGCTATAGTGAACCTCTGCTAATGATGCCATGTCACCTCGATTACTGTTACTAATCTCGCATTAGTTCGAAACTGGTTCGAATTCAAATTCAAAATTAAGCAAACAATAGAAGTTTTCAAATATTAAAATTAAAATGTTCGGAGTGAGCCAAATAATCCCTAGCTAATAATGGTGGAGAAACCACACCTTTATAAAATGTTTAAGTACTATAAGATGAATAAAATAGCAGTAAAAACAATTATTTAAATACCTTCTGTAATTAATAAAATGTAAAACTAATTTATTTGAGGACTAGGCTTTTTGTGACTATAGGCTAAGTTGAAATACTAATTTAAATGCTGCGTGTATATTTTACTAAAACTAAAATAATAGGAAGCAAAACTGAAACAGAAAAAGTAGAAGAAGTGTAAAAGGAAAATAGTAAAACAATAAGGAAAAGAAAGCCCTCCCCCAGGGCCAACCAGCCCAGTTGGCTACTCCAGTCGGCCCGTCTGGACCGGCCCACCCCACCTCACCTACTAACCCCCCTGGAGACACCGAACCCTAGCCCAACTACCCCTCTCCCCGTCTCTCTCGTTCTCCCCCCCTCGCTGGATCTAGATCGAGGCCGATCCCTCCCCTCCTTTGCTCGTTCTAGATCGAACCACGGACCCGGCGTCGCCGTCCCACGATCGCGGAGCCACCCCCTCGTCTACCTCCACCTCATCGGACGCCTTTACATCATATTGTCCCCTTGGCCGAAGCTCCTCCGCCCGACCACGCCGCCGTCGCCCGTCGTCGTCGGACCACCTCCGTCGCCGCTTCCTCGTCCTCCTCCCGTCGGCCTCACCGGGCCTCGTCGTCCCCTTCCCTCCTCGCTGCGTGAGACCCCTTCTCCTTCCTCCCTCCTTTCGCTTCCGCAGTCCCCACCCCTCGTCGCCGCTCGCCCGTAGCCACCACGCCCGAGGCACACCCGAACCCGCGATCGCCCGCGCCTAGCGTCTGTCCTGCTGCGTCTCGCTGCGTCGTCGCCCGTTCCCCTCATGCGGCGCTGCGCTCCTGGCCGCGTCGACCATACCCGTCCATCGGCGCCACCACGTTCCCCAGCAGCGCGCTCGCGGCCTCGCGCGTCCGGCCGTGCCGGTTATCGCGCGTGCTTTCGCCCGGCCCGCGACCAGTCGCGCCGCTCACACCACCGCACCTCGCTATGCCGCCCGCTCGGTCACTATCGTCGGTCGGGCCATCGCCCAAACTCCGTTCACCGCAGCCCACGGCGCCACAGCCGGCGGTGGCGCCCGAAACCGCCACCGCGACCGTTAAGGCCCTATGCGAATGACAAGTGGGACCGCTGACGATCAAAAAGTAATAATAAAAAATTAAAATTAATTAACTAATTAAGTTGCTTAATTAACTTAACTTTAGTTAACACTGCTAGTTAACTAATTAAACTATAATTAGGTAAATCGAGAGAATGGCGAGGCCCCACCCACATTGACCGATCAAGCTTTGACGGTCAAGCTGGGTCCCCCTATAGCCCACCTGTCGTGAGATGTGTACCAGAGCTGGGTACTTGTAGCATTTAGCTTCTCTTTGAATTAAAATAAATTCAAAAGTCATTCAAAACCTTGAAAATTAATAGAAAATAAATCATAGCTCGGATGGAAAAACATTGTACATGAAAGTTGCTCGAGCAGCGAAGCGAATCCGGATATGCAGCCCATTAAATCGCCACACACCCCTAGCATAGCGAACCGTAACTTTCCCCTCGGTTCTTACATGCAAAGCGAAACACGGAAATACTTTCTGGATGTTTCCCCCTTCATCGGTATCACCTACTACGCGTTAGGGCACACCTAGCACCAGCGTATTGCCATATTACGCTTTGTGATGCTTTGATTGCTTTGTTATTTATTGTGTTCCCCCTCGTTATTTCTTTCCGGTGACCCGAGGCTGCGGCGATCCCGATTCGACTACGGAGTTGGCGACCCCTCCTTGCCCGAGCAACCGGGCAAGCCCCTTTGATCACCGGATATCGCTTATTCTTCTCTATCTGCTTGCATTAGAGTAGTGTAGCATATTCTGCTTTCCGTTAATCCTATTACTGCTGCATAGCCTTTGTCATTGTTACTCTGATTGTTACCCTTACCTGCTATCCTCTGCTTAGTATAGGATGCTAGTATTCCATCTGTGGCCCTACCCTCTTGTCCAAATCGCCATGCTATACTATCGGGCCGTGATCACTCGGGAGGTGATCACGGTATATTCTATATACTTTATACATGATACATGGGGTGACTAAAGTCGGGTCGGCTCGAGGAGCACCAGCGAGTGATTCACGGATTGGGGCTGAAAGGACCTTTGTCCCGCGGCCCTCTGTGTGGATCTTTGTGGCGGAGGCGGCAGGCGAGTTGAGACCGCCTAGGAGAGGTGGGCTGGCCTGTTCGGCGTTCGCGGATACTTAGCAGCAACGAGATCTTGGTATTTGATCTGAGTTGGGTCGTTGACCTTATCGCACTAACCGCCACGTGGGACAAGATATGGGCAACGGCGTCGTGGTATCGGCGAAGCATTTTGTGACGTCGGCGACTAAGCGGTAGCCTGATTAATTTGGAGCACTGCTAGGTTAAGTGCGCTTCGGCCGCCCTCGCAACATGCAGGTGTGCTAAGGCGATGGGCCCAGACCCTGTGCGCTTAGGTTTAGACCGGCGTCTTGACCTCTGTTATGCCTAGGTGGGGCTGGGGCGTGTTGATCTTCAGCGGTGGGCATGACCGAGGAAAGTGTGTCCGGCCAAATGGGATCAAGCGTGTCGGGTAATGTGGTGCACCCTGCAGTGATTAATCTTTTCAAATAGCCGTGATCTTGATAGCAGGGCGACTCGGAGTTGTACCTTGACCTTATGACAACTAGAACCGGATACTTAATAAAACACACCCTTCCAAGTGCGGATACAACCGGTGATCGCTCTCTAACAGGCGACGAGGAGGATTGCGGGTAGGATTATGCTATCTGATGCTACTTGGAGGACTTCAATCTACTCTCTTCTACATCTTTGCAAGGCGGAGGCTGCGAGCGTAGTCTTGACGAGGATTAGTTATACCCCTCTAATTCTGGCATTCTGCAGTTTAGTCCACTAATATGGCCCTTTACACATATACCCATGCATATGTAGTGTAGCTCCTTGCTTGCGAGTACTTTGGATGAGTACCCACGGTTGCTTTTCTCCCTCTTTTCCCCCTTTCCCTTCTACCTAGTTGTCGCAACCAGATGCGGAGTCCAGGGCAGGCGCCACCGTCGGCGGCGACTCCTACTGCTGGAGGTGCCTACTACTACGTGCAGCCAGCTGGCGGCGACCGGGAAGTAGTTTAGGAGGATCGAGGCGGGAGGCTGCGCCTCTTCGATCTGTCCCGGTTTGTGCTAGCCTTCTTAAGAAAAACTTGTTTAACTTATGTATGTACTCAGATATTGTTGCTTCCGCTGACTTCGTCTATGATCGGCGGTTGTATTCGACCCTCAAGGCCCCTGGCTTGTATTATGATGCTTGTATGACTTATTTATGTTTTAGAGTTGTGTTGTGATATCTTCCGTGAGTCCACGATCTTGATCATTGCGTTTGCGTGCATGATTAGTGTCTGATTGAATCGAGGCGTCCTGAAGTTAATATCGAGCCATTGCTGTAAGAATCCCCTTCCACACTCCTTGGCGAAGTCGAGTCTAGACATGGCAAAACTTTTACTAACATGGATGTGCAGCCCATGGGCCCATGTCCCCATTGGGTGGTATTAGGATCTTTTATTCCTCACCTATACTCGGGACTCGATATCTCTTCTATTCGATTTAATTGATTTTGCTAACTCTAAAACTAGGATCTCTTTACTACTTCCTCCGGAGAGCCTTCATTCAGATGATGGCCTGATTCATTAGAATACCCGATGATACTCTCGATATTATCCGAGAACTTGTGTTCATCCGTTTGCAATTCCCTTCCACCGTCAATCCTTATGGATAACTACGGGCGTGCCATTCTTACATTCATCCCGGTTGGTATTGTTATTACAAGATACCTTGTAATACTCGTCGTTGTTCAAGAATCCCTTGTGCCCTTGCCTTGCGGTTCATTGCCGCAAGAATATCCTGGATAATTTCGCACTTACGAGTATCCACTCATCCCCAGTTGATTCATGTACGTCACCAATCTTCGAAATACCATTCGATCTCCCAAAAATCCTCAGGAGCCTATTGCTGTTGAAATTCTTGCTTGCTTGCCTTATGGTTAATTCCATATGACTAGTAGTTCTCGTTAACATCCCTTGTCTTAGTCATTTTGAGCCTATTGATCCAATGTGTGCGTACGCACGCAGTCATCAGGTTATCCTTTTCAAAATTATCTTTCCGGCTCAGGCATCATTCCAGATGTGAGTTGGTTCTCGGGAATTCAAACCTTTATTGTTTGCCCAACTAAGTGTTTCAAACTTATCCATCCTTGATCAGAGCGTCTGCTTCTGATCCTTCATTTTGGAAACCATAATTTCTTTCTATTTAAGCATCAGACTAATTAGGTGATTCTTGAATCTGATGCCTCTGCATTCTTTCTTCCTCTGAGTGAGTACCGATACTCACATCAGCTCCGTTATCCATTGTTGGATTGTTATCCGACAGTGTCCTTCATATTCAATCACCTTGTGAGTTCTTCCCCTGATACATAGTGCCTTTGGTAAATTGTATCATCTGCTTGGCCAACCATGCTCTGCTTTCGAGCTGGTGATATTTACTATTGAAGCTTGTGGTATATGTTTCCACGATCCCCCGATGGGTTGAACCTATACCTTCTCTAAAACCGTGTGAACCCGAAAGCTTTCATGAGTCATACTCTTACGGTGCTTAGCGGATAAAATTTCAACACTGCAACTTCTTGAAGCGAAGTGAATGAAAGGTTATGCATTAGAAGTGGGAGTCGACCTTGAACTTTGTGTTCTTGCCCACGGACACGATGTAGATCCTATCATGGACGCTTCTTGTAATAATAACTATTTCCTTGATGAATATCATCTGGTAGATGTGAATTGATCCTTTGCAACCGTGGTTCCGACCATGATTGTTCCCCTTTGATTCTATTTCTCGGACAAGTTAAAGTACTTGCCTTACGAGATCGAGTACACCTGCCCAACCTTTATTTTGTTCTACCTTGAGTATTACCCCTGGTATCTCGAGGATAGCAACTCATTGCACTTCATCTTATGAATTTACGATGAAGTAGTTCCTTCCCCATCATAGTCACTCCACGGGTTCTGGGTTGTCGTCAACCAAGAACACCGATTTGTGAATCGAATCAACACTGAGATTCAGTACTCCCAGTACTTTGTTGTGGAGTAGTTTAAAACTCCATCATGTCATTCCTAGCCTGATCAGCTATATCATCATCATACTAATTTTTTTAACTGTGCTACCTGGTCCTTATTGCCGGAGCACAACTTTCAACGATGAGCTAAGCTTGCGTCGATTTTCGTCGTCATATCATTTCTCCTTGAACAACAAACTTGATTTCGAGTTTGTGTCCTAACCGTGGTTCCAATAACCTTTTGCTTCATCATTCGTTTGACTTGATGTCATCATCGATCGATTACATCTTCGTGTAACCTCTCGACAAATGTGTCGTTATCATCATCAACCTTATGAGCTCTTCCAGGATATCAATCGGATTCATGATGAGAAATACCATCCTTGCCTCGATGATTCGTGTTATCATCAACCACTTTATTGCCTTCCCTCCAACACAAACTTGTTCGTGTTTTGTGTTATACCTTGAGTTCCTTGCTAACCAGCATTGTTCTTCTTTACCTTGGAATATTACCACCTTTTATGTCAAGAATGTCGTGGGAATTTGACCACCTCTTAAGAATTCTTGGTATGGTGATACTTCTCACCATCACCATTCTTTCTTGGGTCCTCGTGTTGATTCCAACCAGGGTACCAACAAGTGAGCGGTGCTGTTTGGATTCCGCCCTTCTAGCAACCCTATTGCTTTGAAGTTAATGGTTGGCCGTTCATTCTTAGACTATTGATTATTGAATCACTATTCCAATGTTGGCCGTGCAACCCAGCCCATATTTCGGGCGCACCTTTCAACCATTGTTAAATTGTGTATGTTTTTCTCGAGCATACCACATTATATCATTTGATCTGACAAATGTTATCTCCTTATTCACATAAGTGTGGAAATCCATCTTTTGAAAATCTTAATGAATTGTTGCTGAGTTCATCAGCCACTCCTAAATCTTTTCCTTGGTTAAATGATGAACTCTTGTTTGAAAATTGCTTCCATAGTTCAATTCGAGAATCTTACAATGTCATCTCGACAATTTCTGTTGCACCTTTCTTCTAAGGCATTACGAGTCGAGTTATCCGACTCCAATCAGATCTGAATCTCGGTCAGATATGATGGTTGGAACATATTTCCAAGAGTTATAACTTTGGTCTTTATGTGACCCGGTAAAGTGATGTAGTGTCTAGTTCACTGGCCGAGACCCATTGTTATAGTTTTCCTTTTCAGCAGGGTTATCCATTCTTTCATGAGAAATTGTAAGACTTATTCTATAAGTTGTTCTGATGAATCCTTTGTGTATCAAAATCCGACCTTTGCTTGAAAACCATGTCAATGCTATCTCGAAGCATATACGTGATGCGCCGATTTTTACCAAGAACATTTGAAGCCCAATGCTAAATGATTTTTGCTCAATTATCCAAACACCATTGTATGCGTAATGTCATGAAATTTCTCTCCCCTTACCTAAAGGGTTTTCTACATTATATCTTGTCACGGATATCATGCTCTACTTGTCCTTGCGAAGGATATACCCCCTGAAATATGTGTTTACACACATTTTCCTTTCCATTGTTCTGTTTAAACTGATAATCACATTTTCCTTTCCATTGTTTGGTTTAACCTTTCTTGTGATCTATATGATCTAAGTAGAAATATTCTCCTGCTTATGTAAACACCTCGGTGTACAATTCTGTCGGCAAGACCACATTACTATTGTTGATGGTGAGGAGTTCGGACTAGGGGTGTCAGGATAGCGAACTATCATCATCGGCGGACTCCAAGACTATGAAGATACAAGATTGAAGACTTCGTCCCGTGTCGGATGGGACTTTCCTTGGCGTGGAAGGCAAGCTTGGCGTCTGGATATGTAGATCTCCTACCTTTGTAACCGACTACGTGTAACCCTAACCCTATCCGGTGTCTATATAAACCGGAGGGTTTTAGTCCGTGGGGCGAACAACAATCATACCATAGGCCAGCTTCTAGGGTTTAGCCTCTTTGATCTCGTGGTAGATCCACTCTTGTAACACACATCATCAATATTAATCTAGAAGGGCGTGGGTTTTACCTCCATCAAGAGGGCCCGAACACAGGTAAAACATCGTGTCCCTTGTCTCCTGTTACCATCCGCCTAGGCGCTGATTCGGGACCCCTACCGAGATCCGCGGTTTGACACCGACATTGGTGCTTTCATTGAGAGTTCCTCGTAGCGTCGCCGATAGGCCGATGGCTCCCGATCATCAACAACGGCGCGGTCCGGTGAGACTTTTCTCCCGGACAGATCTTTGTGTTCGGCGGCTTTACTTGCTGGTCAATTAAGCAGCCATCTGGAGCAGATCGAAAGCTTCGCCCTGGCCATCAGGTCAGATTTGGAAGTTTAAACTATCACGGACGATATCGCGGAGACTTGATCTTGACGGATTCGAGCCGCAACCAAGCGTGCCGCCTTTGTCTCGATGGGCATGATCTGGCTCTGCGGCGAGGCTGTGCCTGGAGGCGCACCGATATCGCTCCGGCCCTTAATCGGGCGGATTCCCGACCGAGGGCAGTGGTTGGACACCGCCTCGGGGCTTTAATCTCTCTGATGTCGAGCCGAACTCCATCCCTGTCCTTTGCGAAGACCTCGACTCCAGGGTATCGGACTCTTCTCCGGACTCCGAACCATCCACGCCCTTGCCGATCGAATCCGATTGGGCACCCGTTATGGAGTTCACGGCCGCGGACATCTTTCAGCACTCGCCTTTTGGCGACATCCCGAATTCACTAAAGTCTCTCTCTGTATCCGGAGAGCCCTGGCCGGACTACAGTTAGGAAGGTTGGGATACGGACGATGAAGAAATTCAACGCCCACCCACCACCCGCCGTAGCCAGCTTTGCCGATAGCCTACGGCGTGCTCTATTTCGACTCGAAGACATCGGCGGTATGGGCGGCGATGTAGGAGACAACAATGAACCAGCACCTATAGGATGCTGGACAACCTCACCCATGATGTATACATGGTGGATACACCTAAAGCAAATGAAGGCGAGGAGCAGCGGGGCGCTCGAAGGATAAATCCTCAAAAGCAGTCAAAAGCGGCCGCGTAAGCGCCGAACAAAGTCCGCCTCAACAAAGACCCAGCCATAGAGCAGGGCGAACCGGTGGACAACGAACAAGCTATTGAGCGATCGTCCGAACAAGACAACGGATAAACAATCTGTCCCGGAAAAGACAACAGTCCGGACGATCTCACCGGACAAACCACGGAGCAAAATGACCTCGAGAAAAGGCTGCGTCGCCCGCTGCGCGTAGCTGAAAAAAGCAAGCGGAAGCTCAAAACAGCGGAAGCTGCACTCGAGATTAGATGGAGTAAAGTATTCAGCACATGAACAAATGCTGGCGACGATCGCCCGAACAAAAACTACTCGAAAAGCTACTGCCCGAATTGACGAGGAGGCCTTAGAGCCCCACAATTAAAAAGCAAGAAGGCCACCGGTCGGATGGGCGACCTCATGGCAAAAAAGAGGCGGCGAAGGGCACCGCACACAAGCCAATATGCGATCCGTATAAGGATTCACATCAAGAGGATGGCCCAGTTGTTGGGGAACGTAGTAATTTCAAAAAATTCCTACGCTACGCAAGATCATGGTGATGGCATAGCGAGAGGGAGAGTATTGTCCACGTGCCCTCGTGAACCGTGGCGAGCGTTATGACAACGAGGTTGATGTAGTAAATGCGTCTTCATGATCCGACCGATCCAAGTACCGAATATCACGGCACCTCCGAGTTCAGCACACGTTCAGCTCGATGGCGATCCCGGACTCGATCTAGCAAAGTGTCGGGGATGAGTTCCGTCGGCCTGACGAAGTGGTGGCGATGATGTTGCTCTACGGCGCGGGGCTTCGCCTAAACTCATGACGATATGATCGAGGTGGAATATGGTGGAGGGGCACCGCACACGGCTAAGAGCGATCCGTAGATCAACTTGTGTGTCTGGGGTGCCCCTTGCCCCGTATATAAAGGAGCAAGGGGGAGGAGGCCGGCCCTAGGAGGCGCGCCAAGTGTGGAGTCCTACTAGGACTCCCTAGTCCTAGTGGATTCCACCTCCCTTGTTGGAGTAGGAGAAGGGGAAGAGGGGAGAGGAATAAGGAAAAGGGGCTGCGCCCTTGTCCAGTCGGACCAGAGGGGCGCAGGCCTCCTTCCTTTGGCCTCTCTCCTCTATTCCCGTATGGCCCAATAAGGCCCATATAATCCCGTCGAATTCCGTAACTCTCGGTACTCGAAAAATACCGAATCACTCGGAACCTTTCCGAACTCGAATATAGTCGTCGAATATATCGATCTTTACGTCTCGACCATTTGAGACTCCTCGTCATGTCCCGATCTCATCGGGACTCGAACTCCTTGGTACATCAAAACTCATAAACTCATAATATAAGCATCATGAAACCTTAAGCGTCACGGACCCTACGGGTTCAAGAACTATGTAGACATGACCTAGAACTATTCTTGGTCAATAACCAATAGCGGAACCTGGATGCTCATATTGGCTCCTACATATTCTCGAAGATCTTTATCGGTCAAACCGCATAACAACATCGTTGTTCCCTTTGTCATCGGTATGTTACTTTCCGAGATTTGATCGTCGGTATCAATACCTAGTTCAATATCGTTCTTGGCAAGTCTCTTTACTCGTTCGTAATGCATCATTCCGTAACTAACTCATTAGCTACATTGCTTGCAAGGCTTATAGTGATGTGCATTACCGAGAGGGCCCAGAGATACCTCTCCGACAATCGGAGTGACAAAACCTAATCTCGAATTCGCCAACCCAACATGTACCTTTGGAGACACATGTAGTACTCCTTTATAATCACCCGATTCGTTGTGACGTTTGGTAGCACCAAAGTGTTCCTCCGTAAGCAGGAGTTGCATAATCTCATAGTTACGAGGAACATGTATAAGTCATGAAGAAAGCAATAACAATATACTAAGCGATCAAGTGCTAGGCTAACGGAATGGGTCATGTCAATCACATCATTCTCCTAATGATGTGATCCCATTAATCAAATAACAACACATGTCTATGGTTAGGAAACATAACCATCTTTGATTAATGAGCTAGTTAAGTAGAGGCATACTAGTGACTATATGTTTGTCTATGTATTCACACATGTATCATGTTTCCGGTTAATACAATTCTAGCATGAATAATAAACATTTATCATGAAATAAGGAAATAAATAATAACTTTATTATTGCCTCTAGGGCATATTTCCTTGAGTCTCCCACTTGCACTAGAGTCAATAATCTAGTTCACATCATCATGTGATTCAACACTAATATTTACATCGTATGTGATTAACACCCATAGTTCACATCGTCATGTGACCAACACCCAAAGGGTTTACTAGAGTCAATAATCTAGTTCACATCGCTATGTGATTTACAACCAAAGAGTACTAAGGTATGATCATGTTTTGCTCGTGAGAGAAGCTTAGTCAGCAGGTGCATCACATTGAGCCGTATGTATTTTGCAAATATTCTATGTCTACAATGCTCTTGCGGAGCTACTCTAGCTAATTGCTCCCACTTTCAATATGTATCCAGATTGAGACTTAGAGTCATCTGGATCGAGTGTAAAAAGCTTGCATCGATGTAACTCTTTCTGACGGGCTCTTTTATCACCTCCATAATCGAGAAATATTTCCTTAGTCCTCACTAAGGATGTTCTTGACCAATGTCGATGATCTACTCCTAGATCACTATTGTACTCCTTGCCAAATTCAGAGCAAGGTATACAATAGGTGCGGTACATAGCATAGCATACTTTATAGAACCTATGACTAAGGCATAGGGAATGACTTTCATTCTCTTTTCTATTTTACTGCCGTGGTGGGATTTGAGTCTTACTCAATTTCACACGTTTGCAACACAGGCAAGAACTTTTCTTTGACTGTTCCATTTTGAACTACTTCAAAATCTTGACAAGGTATGTACTTATTGAAAAATTATCAAGCTTCTTGATCTATCTCAATAGATCTTGATGCTCAATATTTAAGTAGCTTCTTGAGGTCTTTCTTTTAAAGAACTCCTTTCAAATACTCCTTTATGCTTTCGGAAAAATTATACATCATTTCGATCAACAATATGTTACTCACATATATTTATCAAAAAGCGGTAGTGCTCCCACTCACTTTATTGTAAATACAGGCTTCACCGCAAGTCTGTATAAAACTATATCTTTGATCAACTTATCAAGCGTGTATTCAACTCGAGATGCTTGCACCAGTCCATAGATGGATCATTGGAGCTTGCACATTTTGTTAGCTCCTTTAGGATTGACAAAACCTTACGGTTGCATCATATACAACTCATCTTTAATAAATCCATTAAAGAATGTTGTTTTGACATCCATTGCCAGATTTCATAAAATGTGGCAATTGCTAACATGATTCGGACAGACTTTAAGCAACGCTAGAGTTGAGAAAATCTCATTGTAGTCAACACCTTGAACTTGTCGAAAACCTTTTGCAACAAGTCGAGCTTTGTAGATAGTAACACTACTATCAGTGTCCGTCTTCCTCTTGAAGATACATTTATTTAACTTGACTTGCTGATCATCGAGCAGGTCAACCAAAGTCCCCACTTTGTTCTTATATATGGATCCTATCTCAGATTTTATGGCCTCAAGCCATTTCGCGGAATCTGGGCTCATAATCGCTTCCTCATAGTTCGTAGGTTCATCATGGTCTAGTAACATGACTTCTAGAATAGTGTTACCGTACCACATTGGTGCGGATCTTATTTTGGAAGACCTACGAGGTTCGGTAGTAACTTGATCTGAAGCTTCATGATCATCATCATTAGCTTCCTCACTGATTGGTGTAGGAATCACATGAACTGATTTATGTGATGAACTACTTTCCAATTCGGGAGACGGTACAATTACCTTATCAAGCTCTACTTTCCTCCCACTCACTTCTTTCGAGAGAAACTTCTTCTCTAGAAAGGATCCATCTTAGCAACGAATAACTTGCCTTCGGATCTGTGATAGAAGGTGTACCCAATAGTTACCTTTGGGTATTCTATGAAGACGCACTTTTCCGATTTGGGTTCGAGCTTATCAGGTTGAAACCTTTTCATATAAGCATCGCAACTCCAAGCTTTAAGAAAGCGACATCTTAGGTTTCTTGCTAAATCATAGTTCATACGGTGTCATCTCAGCGGTTTAGATGGTGCCCTATTAAGCGTGAATGCAGCTGTCTCTAATGCATAACCCCAAAGCGATAGTGGTAAATCGGTAAGATACATCATAGATCGCACCATATCCAATAAAGTCTTGATTCTGACGTTCGGACACACCATTATGTTGTGGTGTTCCATGTGGCGTGAGCTATGAAACTACACTTTGTTTTAATTGAAGACCAAACTCGTAACTCAAATATTCATCTCCACGATCAGATCGCAGAAACTTTATTTTCTTGTTACGATGATTTTCCACTTCACTCTGAAATTCTTTGAACTTTTCAACTATTTCAGACTTATGTTTCATCAAGAAGATATACGTATATCTGCTCAAATCATCTGTGAAGGTCAGAAAATAATGATACTTGCCACGGGCATCAACACTCATTGGATCACATACATTGGTATGTATTATTTCCAACAAGTCAGTAGCTCGTTCCATTGTTCCTGAGAACGGAATTTTAGTCATCTTGCCCAAAAAGCACGGTTCACAAGCATCAAATGATTCATAACCAAGTGATTTCAAAAATCCATCTTTATGGAGTTTCTTCATGCGTTTTACAACGATATGACCCAAACGGCAGTGCCACAAATAAGTTGCACTATCATTATTGACTTTGCATCTTTTGACATCAATATTATGAATATGTGTATCACTACGATCGAGATCCAACAAACTATTTTCATTGGGTGTATAACGATCGAAGGTTTTATTCATGTAAACAGAGTAACAATTATTCTTTAACTTTAAATGAATAACCGTTTTGCAATAAACATGATCAAATCATATTCATGCTCAACGCCAACGCTAAATAACATTTATTTGGCTTTTAACACTAATCTCGAAAATATAGGGAGTGTCTGATGATGATCATATCAATCTTGGAACTATTTCCAACACTCATCGTCACTTCCCCTCAACTAGTCTCTGTTTATTATGTAACTCCTGTTTCGAGTTACTAATCTTAGCAACCGAACAAGTATCAAATACTCAGGGTCTACTATAAACACTAGTAACGCACACATCAAACACCTGTATATCAAATATACCCTTGTTCACTTTGCCACCGTTCTTATCTACCAAATATTCAGGTCATTTCTGCTCCCAGTGATCATTTCCTTTGCAGTAGAAGCACTTCGGTTTCAGGCTTTGGTCCAGCTTTGGGCTTCTTGGCGGGGCGACAACTTGCTTGTCATTCTACTTGAAGTTCCCTTTCTTTCCTTTGCCCTTTTCTTGAAACTAGTGGTCTTGGCAATCATCAACACTTGATGCTCTTTTCTTGATTTCTACCTTCGTCGATTTCAGCATCACGAAGAGCTTGGGAATTACTTTTGTCATCCCTTGCATATTATAGTTCATCACGAAGTTCTACTAACTTGGTGATGGTGACTAGAGAATTCTGTCAATCACTATCTTATCTGGAAGATTAACTCCCACTTGATTCAAGCGATTGAAGTACCCAGACAATCTGAGCACATGCTCACTAGTTGAGCGATTCTCCTCCATCTTTTAGATATAGAACTTATTGGAGACTACATGTCTCTCAACTCGGGTATTTTCTTGAAATATTAACTTCAATTCCTGGAACATCTCATATGGTCCGTTACGTTCAAAACGTCTTTGAGGTCCCAATTCTAATCCGTTAAGCATGGTGCACTAAACTATCAAGTAGTCATCATATTGAGCTAGCCAAACGTTCATAACGTCTGCATCTGCTCCTGCAATAGGTCTGTCACCTAGCGGTGCATCAAGGACATAATTCTTCTGTGCAGCAAAGAGGATAAACCTCATATCACGGATCCAATCCGCATCATTGCTACTAACATCTTTCAACACAGTTTTCTCTAGGAACATATTAAAATAAACATATTAAAGCAACAAACATAGGGAAGCAACAACGCGAGCTATTGATCTACAACATAATTTGCAAAATACTACCAGGACTAAGTTCATGATAAATTAAAGTTCAATTAATCATATTACTTAAGAACTCCCACTTAGATAGACATCCCTCTAATCTTCTAAGTGATTACGTGATCCATATCAACTACACCATGTCCGATTGTCACGTGAGATGGAGTAGTTTCAACGGTGAACATCAATATGTTGATCATATCTACTATATGATTCACGCTCGACCTTCGGTCTCCGTGTTACGAGGTCATATCTGTATATGCTAGGCTCGTCAAGTTTAACTGAGTATTCGCGTGTGCAACTGTTTTGCACCGTTGTATTTGAGCGTAGAGCCTATCACACCCGATCACGTGGTGTCTCAGCACGAAGAACTTTCATAGCAGTGCATACTCGGGAGAACACTTCTTGATAATTTTAGTGAGAGATCATCTTAAAATCCTACCGTCAATCAAAGCAAGATAAGATGCATAAAGGATAAACATCACATGCAATCAATATAAGTGATATGATATGGCCATCATCATCTTGTGCTTGTGATCTCCATCTCCGAAGCACCGTCGTGATCACCATCGTCACCGGCGCGTCACCTTGATCTCCATCATAGCATCGTTGTCGTCTTGCCAATCTTATGCTTCTACGACTATCGCTACCGCTTAGTGATAAAGTAAAGCATTACAGAGCGTTGCATTTCATACAATAAGCGACAACCATATGGCTCCTGCCGATTGCCGATAACTTCGGTTACAAAACATGATCATCTCATACAATAAAATATAGCATCACGTCTTGACCATATCACATCACAACATCCCTGCAAAAACAAGTTAGGCGTCCTCTACTTTGTTGTTGCAAATTTTACGTGGCTACTACGGGCTGAGCAAGAACCGTTATTACCTCGCATTAAAACCACAGCGATAGTTCGTCAAGTTAGTGTTGTTTTAACCTTCGCAAGGACGGGCGTAGCAACACTCGGTTCAACTAAAGTGAGAGAGACAGACGCCCGCCGGTCACCTTTAAGCACGAGTGCTGCATAGCGGTGAAACCAGTCTCGCGTAAGCGTCTGCACGCGTAATGTCGGTCCGGGCGCTTCATCTCACAATACCGCCCGAACCAAAGTATGACATGCTGGTAAGCGGTATGACTTATATCGCCCACAACTCACTTGTGTTCTACTCGTGCATATGACATCTACGCATAAAACCAGGCTCGGATGCCACTGTTGGGCAACGTAGTAATTTCAAAAGTTTTCCTATGCACACGCAAGATCATGGTGATGGCATAGCAGCGAGAGGAGAGTATTGTCCTCGTACCCTCGTAGACTGTAAGCGGAGCGTTATGACAACGCGGTTGATGTAGTCGTGCGTCTTCATGATCCGATCGATCCAAGTACCGAGCGTCGACACCTCCGAGTTCAGCACACGTTCAGCTCGATGGCGATCCCGGACTCCGATCCAGCAAAGTGTCGGGGATGAGTTCCGTCGAGACGACGGAGTGGTGGCGATGATGATGCTCTACGGCGCGAGGCTTCGCCTAAACTCATGACGATATGACCGAGGTGGAATATGGTGGAGGGGCACCGCACACGGCCAAGGAGCGATCCGTAGATCAACTTGTGTGTCTGGGGTGCCCCTTGCCCCGTATATAAAGGAGCAAGGGGAGGAGGCCGGCCCTAGGAGGCGCGCCAAGTGTGGAGTCCTACTAGGACTCCCTAGTCCTAGTAGGATTCCACCTCCTTGTTGGAGTAGGAGAAGGGGAAGAGGGGAGTGGAATAAGGAAAAAGGGGTTGCGCCCCTTGTCCAATTCGGACCAGAGGGGGGGCGGAGGCCTCCTTCCTTTTGGCCTCTCTCCTCTATTCCCGTATGGCCCAATAAGGCCCATATACTCCCGGCGAATTCCGTAACTCTCGGTACTCGAAAAATACCGAATCACTCGGAACCTTTCCGAACTCCGAATATAGTCGTCCAATATATCGATCTTTACGTCTCGACCATTTAGAACTATTCTGGGACTCCGAACTCCTTCGGTACATCAAAACTCATAAACTCATAATATTACTGTCATCGAAACCTTAAGCGTGCGGACCCTACGGGTTCAAGAACTATGTAGACATGACCTAGAACTATTCTTTGTCAATAACCAATAGCGGAACCTGGATGCTCATATTGGCTACTACATATTCTACGAAGATCTTTATCGGTCAAACCGCATAACAACATACGTTGTTCCCTTTGTCATCGGTATGTTACTTGCGAGATTTGATCGTCGGTATCAATACCTAGTTCAATCTCGTTCTTGGCAAGTCTCTTTACTCGTTACGTAATGCATCATTCGTAACTAACTCATTAGCTACATTGCTTGCAAGGCTTATAGTGATGTGCATTACCGAGAGGGCCAGAGATACCTCTCCGACAATCGGAGTGACAAAACCTAATCTCGAAATCGCCAACCCAACATGTACCTTTGGAGACACCTGTAGTACTCCTTTATAATCACCCGATTACGTTGTGACGTTTGGTAGCACCAAAGTGTTCCTCCGTAAGCAGGAGTTGCATAATCTCATAGTTACAGGAACATGTATAAGTCATGAAGAAAGCAATAGCAATATACTAAGCGATCAAGTGCTAGGCTAACGGAATGGGTCATGTCAATCACATCATTCTCCTAATGATGTGATCCCATTAATCAAATAACAACACATGTCTATGGTTAGGAGACATAACCATCTTTGATTAATGAGCTAGTTAAGTAGAGGCATACTAGTGACTATATGTTTGTCTATGTATTCACACATGTATCATGTTTCCGGTTAATACAATTCTAGCATGAATAATAAACATTTATCATGAAAATAAGGAAATAAATAATAACTTTATTATTGCCTCTAGGGCATATTTCCTTCAGTCTCCCACTTGCACTAGAGTCAATAATCTAGTTCACATCATCATGTGATTCAACACTAATATTTACATCTGTATGTGATTAACACCCATAGTTCACATCATCATGTGACCAACACCCAAAGGGTTTACTAGAGTCAATAATCTAGTTCACATCGCTATGTGATTAACAACCAAAGAGTACTAAGGTATGATCATGTTTCTCTCGTGAGAGAAGCTTAGTCAACGGGTCTGTCACATTCAGAGCCGTATGTATTTTGCAAATATTCTATGTCTACAATGCTCTGCACGGAGCTACTCTAGCTAATTGCTCCCACTTTCAATATGTATCCAGATTGAGACTTAGAGTCATCTGGATCAGTGTAAAAAGCTTGCATCGATGTAACTCTTTCGACGGGCTCTTTTATCACCTCCATAATCGAGAAATATTTCCTTAGTCCTCACTAAGGATGTTCTTGACCAATGTCCGATGATCTACTCCTAGATCACTATTGTACTCCTTGCCAAATTCAGAGCAAGGTATACAATAGGTCTGGTACATAGCATAGCATACTTTATAGAACCTATGACTAAGGCATAGGGAATGACTTTCATTCTCTTTTCTATTTTCTGCCATGGTCGGGATTTGAGTCTTACTCAATTTCACACGTTTGCAACACAGGCAAGAACTTTTCTTTGACTGTTCCATTTTGAACTACTTCAAAATCTTGACAAGGTATGTACTTATTGAAAAACTTATCAAGCTTCTTGATTTATCTCAATAGATCTTGATGCTCAATATGTAAGTAGCTTTACTGAGGTCTTTCTTTTAAAGAACTCCTTTCAAATACTCCTTTATGCTTTCGGAAAAATTATACATCATTTCGATCAACAATATGTTACTCACATATATTTATCAAAAAGGCGGTAGTGCTCCCACTCACTTTATTGTAAATACAGGCTTCACGCAAGTCTGTATAAAACTATATGCTTTGATCAACTTATCAAAGCGTGTATTCCAACTCGAGATGCTTGCACCAGTCCATAGATGGATCATTGGAGCTTGCACATTTTGTTAGCTCCTTTAGGATTGACAAAACCTTCGGTTGCATCATATACAACTCTTCTTTAATAAATCCATTAAAGAATGTTGTTTTGACATCCATTTGCCAGATTTCATAAAATGTGGCAATTGCTAACATGATTCGGACAGACTTTAAGCAACGCTAGAGTTGAGAAAATCTCATTGTAGTCAACACCTTGAACTTGTCGAAAACCTTTTGCAACAAGTCGAGCTTTGTAGATAGTAACACTACTATCAGTGTCCGTCTTCCTCTTGAAGATACATTTATTTAACTTGACTTGCTGATCATCGAGCAGGTCAACCAAAGTCCCCACTTTGTTCTTATATATGGATCCTATCTCAGATTTTATGGCCTCAAGCCATTTCGCGGAATCTGGGCTCATAATCGCTTCCTCATAGTTCGTAGGTTCATTATGGTCTAGTAACATGACTTCTAGAATAGGATTACCGTACCACATTGGTGTGGATCTTATTTTGGAAGACCTACGAGGTTCGGTAGTAACTTGATCTGAAGCTTCATGATCATCATCATTAGCTTCCTCACGATTGGTGTAGGAATCACAGGAACTGATTTACGTGATGAACTACTTTCAATTCGGGAGAAGGTACAATTACCTTATCAAGCTCTACTTTCCTCCCACTCACTTCTTTCGAGAGAAACTTCTTCTCTAGAAAGGATCCATCTTAGCAACGAATAACTTGCCTTCGGATCTGTGATAGAAGGTGTACCCAATAGTTACCTTTGGGTATTCTATGAAGACGCCTTTTCCGATTTGGGTTCGAGCTTATCAGGTTGAAACCTTTTCATATAAGCATCGCAACTCCAAGCTTTAAGAAACGACATCTTAGGTTTACTGCTAAACCATAGTTCATACGGTGTCATCTCAACGGATTTAGATGGTGCCCTATTAAACATGAATGCAGCTGTCTCTAATGCATAACCACAAAACGATAGTGGTAAATCGGTAAGATACATCATAGATCGCACCATATCCAATAAAGTGCGGTTACGACGTTCGGACACACCATTATGTTGTGGTGTTCCATGTGGCATGAGCTATGAAACTATTCCACTTTGTTTTAATTGAAGACCAAACTCGTAACTCAAATATTCATCTCCACGATCAGATCGCAGAAACTTTATTTTCTTGTTACGATGATTTTCCACTTCACTCTGAAATTCTTTGAACTTTTCAACTATTTCAGACTTATGTTTCATCAAGAAGATATACGTATATCTGCTCAAATCATCTGTGAAGGTCAGAAAATAATGATACTTGCCACGGGCATCAACACTCATTGGATCACATACATTGGTATGTATTATTTCCAACAAGTCGATAGCTCGTTCCATTGTTTACGAGAGCGGAGTTTTAGTCATCTTGCCCAAAAGCACGGTTCACAAGCATCAAATGATTCATAACCAAGTGATTTGAAAATCCATCTTTATGGAGTTTCTTCATCGTTTACACCGATATGACCCAAGCGGCAGTGCCACAAATAAGTTGCACTATCATTATTGACTTTTCATCTTTTGGCATCAATATTATGAATATGTGTATCACTACGATCGAGATCCAACAAATTATTTTCATTGGGTGTATAACGATCGAAGGTTTTATTCATGTAAACAGAGTAACAATTATTCTTTAACTTTAAATGAATAACCGTTTTGCAATAAACATGATCAAATCATATTCATGCTCAAGCATAAGCGCTAAATAACATTTATTTGGCTTTTAACACTAATCTCGAAAATATAGGGAGTGTCTAATGATGATCATATCAATCTTGGAACTATTTCCAACACTCATCGTCACTTCCCTCAACTAGTCTCTGTTTATTATGTAACTCCTGTTTGAGTTACTAATCTTAGCAACCGAACAAGTATCAAATACTCGGGGCTACTATAAACACTAGTAAGGCACACATCAAACACATGTATATCAAATATACCCTTGTTCACTTTGCCACCCTTCTTATCTACCAAATATTCAGGTCATTTCGCTCCCGGTGATCATTTCCTTTGCGGTAGAAGCACTCGGTTTCAGGCTTTGGTCCAGCTTTGGGCTTCTTGGCGGGGCGAAACTTGCTTGTCATTCTACTTGAAGTTCCCTTTCTTTCCCTTTCCCTTTTCTTGAAACTAGTGGTCTTGTCAATCATCAACACTTGATGCTCTTTTCTTGATTTCTACCTTCGTCGATTTCAGCATCACGAAGAGCTTGGGAATTACTTTTGTCATCCCTTGCATATTATAGTTCATCACGAAGTTCTACTAACTTGGTGATGGTGACTAGAGAATTCTGTCAATCACTATCTTATCTGGAAGATTAACTCCCACTTGATTCAAGCGATTGAAGTACCCAGACAATCTGAGCACATGCTCACTAGTCGAGCGATTCACCTCCATCTTTTAGCTATAGAACTTGTTGGAGACTACATGTCTCTCAACTCGGGTATTTTCTTGAAATATTAACTTCAATTCCTGGAACATCTCATATGGTCCGTGATGTTCAAAACGTCTTTGAAGTCCCAATTCTAATCCGTTAAGCATGGTGCACTAAACTATCAAGTAGTCATCATATTGAGCTAGCCAAACGTTCATAACGTCTGCATCTGCTCCTGCAATAGGTCTGTCACCTAGCGGTGCATCAAGGACATAATTCTTCTTTGCAGCAATGAGGATAAACCTCAGATCACGGATCCAATCCGCATCATTGCTACTAACATCTTTCAACACAGTTTTCTCTAGGAACATATTAAAATAAACATATTAAAGCAACAAACATAGGGAAGCAACAACGCGAGCTATTGATCTACAATATAATTTGCAAAATACTACCAGGACTAAGTTCATGATAAATTAAAGTTCAATTAATCATATTACTTAAGAACTCCCACTTAGATAGACATCCCTCTAATCTTCTAAGTGATTACGTGATCCATATCAACTACACCATGTCCGATCGTCACGTGAGATGGAGTAGTTTCAACGGTGAACATCAATATGTTGATCATATCTACTATATGATTCACGCTCGACCTTTCGGTCTCCGTGTTCTGAGGCCATATCTGTATATGCTAGGCTCGTCAAGTTTAACCTGAGTATTCGCGTGTGCAACGTTTTGCACCGTTGTATTTGAGCGTAGAGCCTATCACACCCGATCACGTGGTGTCTCAGCACGAAGAACTTACATAGCGGTGCATACTCGGGAGAACACTTCTTGATAATTTTAGTGAGAGATCATCTTAAAATGCTACCGTCAATCAAAGCAAGATAAGATGCATAAAGGATAAACATCACATGCAATCAATATAAGTGATATGATATGGCCATCATCATCTTGTGCTTGTGATCTCCATCTCAAGCACCGTCGTGATCACCATCGTCACCGGCGCGACACCTTGATCTCCATCGTAGCATCGTTGTCGTCTTGCCAATCTTATGCTTCTCGACTATCGCTACCGCTTAGTGATAAAGTAAAGCATTACAGGCCTTTGCATTTCATACAATAAGCGACAACCATATGGCTCCTGCCGATTGCCGATAACCGGTTACAAAACATGATCATCTCATACAATAAAATATAGCATCACGTCTTGACCATATCACATCACAACATGCCTGCAAAAACAAGTTAGGCGTCCTCTACATTGTTGTTGCAAATTTTACGTGGCTGCTACGGGCTGAGCAAGAACCGTTCTTACCTCGCATTAAAACCACAGCGATAGTTCGTCAAGTTAGTGCTGTTTTAACCTTCGCAAGGACCGGGCGTAGCCACACTCAGTTCAACTAAAGTGAGAGAGGCAGACACCCGCCGGTCACCTTTAAGCACGAGTGCTCGCATAGCGGTGAAACCAGTCTCGCGTAAGCGTCTGGCGTAATGTCGGTCCGGGCGCTTCATCTCACAATACCACCGAACCAAAGTATGACATCTTTGGTAAGCAGTATGACTTGTATCGCCCACAACTCACTTGTGTTCTACTCGTGCATATGACCTCTACGCATAAAACCAGGCTCGGATGCCTTTGTTGGGGAGCGTAGTAATTTCAAAAGTTTTCCTCGCACACGCAAGATCATGGTGATGGCATAGCAACGAGAGGGGAGAGTATTGTCCACGTACCCTCGTAGACCGTAAGCGGAAGCGTTATGACCACGCGGTTGATGTAGTCGTACGTCTTCATGATCCGACCGATCCAAGTACCGAACGTACGGCACCTCCGAGTTCAACACACGTTCAGCTCGATGACGATCCCTGGACTCCGATCCAGCAAAGTGTCGGGGATGAGTTCCGTCAGCACGACGGAGTGGTGACGATGATGATGCTCTACCGGCGCAGGGCTTCGCCTAAACTCCACGACGATATGACCGAGATGGAATATGGTGGAGGGTGGCACCGCACACGGCTAAGGAACGATCCGTAGATCAACTTGTGTGTCCTGGGATGCCCCCTTGCCCCCGTATATAAAGGAGCAAGGGGGGAGGAGGCCGGCCCTAGGAGGGGGCGCGCCAAGTGTGGAGTCCTACTAGGACTCCCTAGTCCTAGTAGGATTCCACCTCCTTGTTGGAGTAGGAGAAGGGGAAGAGGGGAGAGGAATAAGGAAAAGGGGCTCGCCCCTTGTCCAGTCGGACAGAGGGGGGGCGAGGCCTCCTTCCTTTGGCTTATCTCCTCTATTCCCGTATGGCCCAATAAGGCCCATATACTCCCGGCGAATTCCGTAACTCTCCGGTACTCGAAAAATACCGAATCACTCGGAACCTTTCCGAACCCGAATATAGTCGTCCAATATATCGATCTTTATGTCTCGACCATTTCGAGACTCCTAGTCATGTCCCGATCTCATCGGGACTCGAACTCCTTGGTACATCAAAACTCATAATTTCATAATATAAGCATCATCGAAACCTTAAGCGTGCGGACCCTACGGGTTCGAGAACTATGTAGACATGACCTAGAACTATTCTTGGTCAATAACCAATAGCGGAACCTGGATGCTCATATTGGCTCCTACATATTCTCGAAGATCTTTATCGATCAAACCGCATAATAACATCGTTGTTCCTTTGTCATCGGTATGTTACTTGCCGAGATTTGATCGTCGGTATCAATACCTAGTTCAATCTCGTTCTTGGCAAGTCTCTTTACTCGTTCGTAATGCATCATTCGTAACTAACTCATTAGCTACATTGCTTGCAAGGCTTATAGTGATGTGCATTACCGAGTGGGCCCAGAGATACCTCTCCGACAATCGGAGTGACAAAACCTAATCTCGAAATCGCCAACCCAACATGTACCTTTGGAGACACCTGTAGTACTCCTTTATAATCACCCGATTCGTTGTGACGTTTGGTAGCACCAAAGTGTTCCTCCGTAAGCAGGAGTTGCATAATCTCATAGTTACAGGAACATGTATAAGTCATGAAGAAAGCAATAGCAACATACTAAGCGATCAAGTGCTAGGCTAACGGAATGGGTCATGTCAATCACATCATTCTCCTAATGATGTGATCCCATTAATCAAATAACAACACATGTCTATGGTTAGGAAACATAACCATCTTTGATTAATGAGCTAGTTAAGTAGAGGCATACTAGTGACTATATGTTTGTCTATGTATTCACACATGTATCATGTTTCCGGTTAATACAATTCTAGCATGAATAATAAACATTTATCATGAAATAAGGAAATAAATAATAACTTTATTATTGCCTCTAGGGCATATTTCCTTCACCAGTTAGGTCCATCTATGGGCCAAGAAAGCAGGCTCGTCAAAGCAATGCAATACGCCAAAATTCCGAAGATCATGGCACACCCAAATATAGGGCGCCGCACACCCCTATGTTTCACCGATGAGGTCTTTGGATCATGAATTTCCAGTGGGATTCAAACCCGTAAACATAGAGGCATACGACGGAACAACAGACCCTGGAGTCTAGATCGAGGACTACATCCTCCACATACACATGGCTAGAGGAGACGATCTCCACGCCATAAAATACTTACCCCTTAAACTCAAAGGCCCAGCTCGGCATTGGCTTAAAAGCCTCCCCGAAAATACCATTGGAAGCTGGGGAGAGCTCGAGGATGCATTTCGGGCAAATTTTCAGGGGACTTATGTCCGCCCTCCGGATGCAGACAGATGATCTAAGTCACATAACTCAACAGCCGGAGAGTCAGCCGGAAGTGCAGAACAGGTTCCTTACTAAAAGAACCAAATAGTCGATTGTCCGGACTTGAAGCCTTAGCAGCTTTCAAACACAACGTCCGAGACGAATGGCTCGCCAGACACCTCGGCCAAGAAAAGCCAAGAACAATGGCCGCATTAACAAGCCTCATGACCCGCTTTTGCGCGGGAGAAGACAGCTGGCTGGCTAGATGCAGCACCGACAACCGAGTACATCGAAATCAGGGATGGAAATGGGAAATCACGACGCAGAAAAGATCAGCGCGGAATAAGGAAAATGGCCCAAATAATGCGGCGGTCGGCGCCGGATTCAAAACTCTCGGCCAAACAACAAAACACTGCCCTAAAGGATAACGGTGACGAGCTATCCAACCTAAACAAGATTTTGGATAGATGTCAAATACATGGTACCTCAGGGAAGCACGCAAACCATACCCACAGAGATTGCTGGGTCTTCAAGCAGTCCGGCCGACTTAACGCCGAACACAAGGGCTCAACACACCAAATCAAAGTGCCGAAACCCAAAAGCAGCACTCCGGAAAGCGAAAAACTTTCCCACGGGAGGTTAAAACAGTAAACTCACTTCACTTGATCAAAGGAAAAACAAAGCGGCGCCCCTAAAAGGCGCGCCGCTGCTGGTTGTCAAAACCAATCACCTTCGACCATCAGGACTATTCCGATAATATCCTAACGCAGGATGGACTGCCTTGATATTGAATCCTATAATCGACGGATTCCAATTTACACATGTCCTCATGGACGGCGGCGATGACATAAACTTGATATATCGGGACACAATCCGCAGGATGGGGATAAACCCAACCAAAATTCGCCATAGCAACACCTCCTTTAAAGAGTCTGCGAGCCCATCGCCCTTTGCACGGGTTCATCTGCTAGAAGTTGTGTTTGGTTCATCCGACAACTTCCGTCGCGAAGGTTACTCTTCCATGTCGCCCGTTTAAAAGTAGCCATCAAGCACTATTGGGACTTGAAGCTTTCGCCGCTTTAACGCAATACCGCATTATGCATATCTAACACTTAAAATGCCGGTCCACGCGGCATCATCTCGTTGAAAGGAAGTATTAAGTGTTACTCGGCGCGGAAGAAGGGGATCTGCATCGACAGCTCCACAGCTATCCGGCTCCACTAGGCAAAGAACACGCAACAGGTCATTCAAACCCGGATACGGCTAGGCGAGTCCGGCGCCCACTAGCGGCATACCCCGTACAAGGGCTGCATGCATGTATAACAAGAGACAATAAAGCTCAAATTTTATTGACTTCTTCAAACCGTACTTTGTTTATTTAAATATTAAGTACATCTTTCGCACGATCCTTTTTCTTTTAAACTAAGTTCCTCTCTTTTACAGATGAACAACGTGCTACACCCATCCAGGATACGGCACAACGGAGACACGGTAGCAGGCGTGCGGTGAGGGACCCGTTGCAAGGATTCTTTTGATTAAGACCTGCGTAAACCTTCTTTCACTGTCTCTTGTTGATACACATCCCCTCGGTTCCTTAATATAACCGAGGAGGAGGCTAGTGCTTTGGCATTGGCCGCACCAGAAATTCTTGCGCGTACCTAGACACCAGGGGCTTAGGGCATTATTCTGCCCATTTTCATAAAGACCGAATACCTTAGGGAGTATTCGGCGTCTCGAGTTAGTCCTTATATGCATCAGCTCCGAATCATGTCTTTGGTCAAATGTTGGGTTGCTCGGCTCCTGTGTTTTGCTGCCTTACATTCCGTTTTCACGGCTAACGCGGCACCAGGAGAACTACTGCGATTGTGCCCGGTTCGGCGGGCAAGCACCTCGATGAAAGCGGCTGATTGTCATGATATAGCGAGAGACTGGTCAACCACTCGATGACTCACAGGAATGTTTAGAATTCCTCCGCATTAAGGAAGGACCGGTTTTCGGTCAGGCACATACGCACCCCGAATTCGGGAGAGTGCGGTGCCCCCAGGGGCTATATAGTAGCCCCACCCTCGAACTCCTATGGCTAAGTGAAAGTGATAAAGCATTATAGTCCGGTTGCCTGGTTTGCTCTGCTGTCACCTCCTTAACAGGACCAAGGCGTTGGATTAAGAGTGAAAGCGCGCTTCTTTTGCAAACACCCCGCACTATGTGCGTGGGGATGAAACCAAGGACTGCCATCTTTCAAGTTATATACACATATACATAAACGGCCAGACAGGAGTAGTTTACTACTTGAACACACAAGTATAAAAGCACTCATATTACCTTTGAAACATTGTTTTCACAAACCATACATGTCATTTTAACATAATATCCTTGAGCCTGCGTCTCTATTAAATGGCGCCCGGCGGACTTCTTCAAAGTAGTGATCGGATGTACTCGACTTCTGTGTCGAGTCTCGGGATGCAACGTTGGTGGCCTTCATCTCGCCCAAGTATGTCTTGACACGGGCAAGAGCCATCCGTGCTCCCTCAATACCGCCGATCGCTTCATTGCGTCGTCACGCTGCACCGCACCAAGAAGCTGCTGCACTACACCAAAATAGCTCTTGGTGGGGTCCGTCCGCCACAAGTGAGTCAAGACATGCTTCATGGCCAATCCGGACAATCGATTCAGCTCGGCCCACTCGGCCAACCGATCGGTCGCGGCGAGAGGGCGCTCTGGACTATGGAATTGCGACCAATATAGCTCTTCCCTTTGTGCCCCTTACGCCCCGGAAGTGCTCAACGCGTCCTGGCGCTTCGCCGCCAAGTCCATATAAGCATCCTCTGAACTCCATAATTTATCCAATGGAGCATACTTTGGATCTGTATATTTCCTCCGCAGCAGAAACGGTTTTCCAGCCGCAATTGCCCTGGCCTGACTCGGCTCCTCCTTGGCAGCTCTCAAAACCGATTGGGCATTCTTGGTTTCGGCGGCGGCCTTCTTTAGGCCCTCCTGTTCCGCTTGATGCTCTTTTTCAATAACCTCGCAGCGATCGGTAGCATTCCTTAACCTTTTGGCTATCTCGGCCATCTCCTCTTTACTTCGGCAGTGAGCAGCCCGTTCAGCTTCTAGCTCTTCGGCCGCCTTTAAAGCAGCCGCATTACTACTCCTGGCTTGCTCTTTCGCTCGGGCAAGTTCTGCCGCAGCTCCTCAACGGCAGCGGCACCATCTGCATTAAAGCATACAAATAGTAAGACATGGGCGTCAAGCTCCCTTAACAGGTGTCCGCATAGAAGTCGCATACCTTGTGACTCGTCAAACCGTTTATTGACCAGCGCGATGTCCGCATCTGCCTCGTCAAGTTGCCGCTTCAGTTCGGCATATTCATCAGTCCGGCTGGCCTCCGGACGCTCCGCCACCTGTTTAGAAGCGGCGATGTGTTAAAGCGAAATTTGATCCTCGACACGTTGTCAATTTTGACAACATACCGAGTCTCGGGGCTACTATCTATCTGAGGCGCATTTTATATGCATAAGCTGTCGGAAGGTACATCATTTTTGCGTACCTCAAACCCGTCGATAAGCTTCGACGGCTTCACATAATCCGCTCTCGCGGATGCAATTCTTTCAATCACCGTACCCATTAGAGCACGGTGATCTTACGAATAACCGCTCCTGAGCAGATCCTTGAGATCCTCCGACCGTACACCACTTGGCGCGGACCTTCCGCCCCGCGCGGACTTGGGGAACCCTCGTGGCGACACCTACGGGTCGTCCGCTTCACATGAGGGTGCGACAGGTGGAGGCGTTTCGCTCTCCATCATCTCCGGAAGAAGATTCCCCGAAGACGAGCTCTGCTGAGAAGGGCTGAGGTCCGAACTACAAGGTACAATTCCGGTTATCTTCATAAATAAATATGGGGATGCTCCTTATTTACAAGACCCCTTCTTTCTACTTACGGCTCGTTGGAGGGCTGATCCCCTTGGGGAAATAATGCGGCTGGGTTACTTCCCAACGCCGGACTCTCCGCCGAAGATTCCCTTCCTTTCTTTGAGGCCTTGACCTCCGGATCTTCTGAAGCGATCCTCTTCTCTCCTCGGAAGGTGGGACTCTTAATCCCTCCTTCCTTGATAGCCTCCTTCGCAGAGGCAGTGGTTCCCCCGCTCCTCCCTTCGCCTTCTTCAAAGGGCGCGACCTTCAACATATTGGTCAACATGGGATCCGGCGTGGTCTCTGGGAGGGGAGCCGGACACCTTATCAACTTTGCCTTGGCTATCCACTCCTGTTCAAGAAATGGCTCCTTTAAAGGGCATATATGTATAATAAATGAATGAACAGCTTGTCCGTTCTGGGACTACTTACTTGAGCATCTGGCGATTGCAGCTTAGTCCTGCGTCCTCGGTCAAGTCCGGACACTTCTCTCGTGATCCGAAGAACAGTTTATACATCTCCATGGGCGTCGTGCCCATAAAATTTTGAGAGCTCGTGGTCCCTCGGATTGAATTCCCACAGGCGGGGGGCGGCGTTTCGAGGCTGAAGACGCTGGATCACAATAACTCGCGCCATCGCAACCAGATTGATCCCTCTTTCGGAGATCTCGAATCGACCCTCCGGCGAGGGGCGTCCTTGGGCGACCCCAGTCGAGCCTTGTTGACCCATGGCGCCAACGCTGTGGTGGACTGAGTGGAAGGCGGGGCGCCGCCCATTTGGTGCCCCCAGGGGCGGTGATATAGAACCACTCCCGTTGCCATAAACCAAGCTCCTCTTGAAAAGAGCCCTCGGCCCCAGAGCAACAGCGCATTTGCTTATGACCGCCCCTCCTTTCTGTTTGCTGCCCCTTGATCGCCTTTGGCTCCACCTTGAAGGTCTTGAGCCACAATCCAAAGTGAGGGTAATATGGAGGAAGGCCTCACATACAACAATGAATGACGAGATATGGAGGATGGACTCGGATTCAAGTCATGGAAATCAAGCCCATAATAAAACATGAGCCCCGCACAAAGGGGTCCGTCGGGAAGCCTAAGCCCGACGAAAGTGAGATTTCTGAACACCACGTTCTCGCCGGGCTCAGGAGTGGGAATGACCTGCCCTAGGCAGGCAGCCTATCGAGATCTCGCCGGTTAGATACTGGCGTCTCGCAGCTTTAGCACGTCTTCTTCGTAATGGAGGAAGACACCCGCCGCCATGCCGGTCGAGCGGACATCGTCGAAAGTCCGAAGCGCTTGAATCTGAAGCTTTGGGGTGTTGGAATTGAGCGCAGGCGAACTCGATAGAGGTGTAAAGAGGAGAGGGCCTTGGTCTCGTTATAAAGAGGTTGAATACCAAGATCCCCCGTGGTCGATTAGGACTCGCCTTTGATAGAGAAGGCAGGCCAACAGACGCGGTTGGGTTACCCACGTCCGTATTGATGGGAATCCGGAATAAGGAGGACACGATCTCTGCCTCGACAAGGCGTGCCAAGGAAACCGCCGCTAAACGCTACCGAGGTGGAACAGTAAAAACAATTTGAATAAAGGCTTGGTAGTGGTGCGACGTCACGCCACAAAATCGTCGGCAGATTGATCTTGTGTAATATTATTCTCGCTACGGTGGTATGTGGAATTTATTTTTGCGAGCGGACACTATCCTGGTGTTCACAATCTTCTATAAATTATTGGAGGAAGAACCCGCCTTGCAATGCCGAAGACAATATCTTGCCGGACCCATTGTCATTGAAGCCTGGTTCAGGGGCTACTGAGGGAGTTCCGGACTAGGGGGTGTCCGGATAGCCGAACTATCATCATCGGCCGGACTCCAAGACTATGAAGATACAAGATTGAATACTTCGTCCCGTGTCCGGATGGGACTTCCCTTGGCGTGGAAGGCAAGCTTGGCGATACGGATATGTAGATCTCCTACCTTTGTAACCGACTCTGTGTAACCCTAACCCTATCCGGTGTCTATATAAACCGGAGGGTTTTAGTCCGTAGGACGAACAACAATCATACCATAGGCCAGCTTCTAGGGTTTAGCCTCTTTGATCTCGTGGTAGATCCACTCTTGTAACACACATCATCAATATTAATATAGTAGGACGTAGGGTTTTACCTCCATCAAGAGGGCCCGAACCTGGGTAAAACATCGTGTCCCTTGTCTCCTGTTACCATCCGCCTAGACGCACAGTTCGGGACCCCCTACCCGAGATCCGCCGGTTTTGACACCGACAATGACATTCTGGTAGCCACCGATGGACGAGAACTTTGCCTATTGGTCCGCCTCGTTCAACAAGCAGGAAAATGGTTCTCTTCATCCCTCGCCCTTGGTACCGACATTGTTGCCGACATAACTGACAGGCTATCCTCTGACATGCCTTGCTTACATGATTGTGCAAGACGTCACCGCCTTTCCTACTTTTAACCCACATGGTGGGCCCATAACCCACATGTCCCAGGATCGAAACCTGACCCTCCTGTACCTCCCCTTTCCCAAAGTCAATACTCACGCTTGGCTTCGTGTGTAATTCACGAGCCACCTTCCTAGTGATCTGTTTCGGTATCAGATGCAATACTTAATCTTGATGCTTCGAACCCCTTTCACACTCTTTTTCAGGCATCGAACGATTGTCTATCCGCTTGGAACTCCTTGTTGTACCTTCTTACTTTGCTCTCGATATATTCTTAAGTTTTAGTTCGAGAGTTACTTTCCGCCACCTTCCCTATTGTTATCTACCGTCTAAGCAACCTTGTAGAGGCCCGTTCTTCCGAAGTTACCCCTTATCATTTTCGAAGTACGATGGAGTTCCTGAAGGAAGGACGACAACCTCATCATGATGTATTGATGCATAGGAATGAAAACATCGACGCTATGGATCTACCACTTCGAGAAGAGCAACCAAGACCGAGAAGATTCGTTAAAATTTCATAACCAAATCCATTCCCCCTTACTCCCACTCCTAAATCTCGGGACGAGATTTTTTGTAGTGGAGGAGAATTGTGACGCCCGGGTATTTAAGCTAGAGTGAACCTCTCCTAATGATGCCACATCACCTCGATTACTGTTACTAATCTCGCGTTAGTTCGAAACTGGTTCGAATTCAAATTCAAAATTAAGCAAACAATAAAAGTTTTCAAATATTAAAACTAAAATGTTCGGAGTGAGCCAAATAATCCATAGCTAATAATGGTGGAGAAACCACACATTTATAAAATGTTTAAGTACTATAAGATGAATAAAATAGTAGTAAAACAATTATTTAAATACCTGCTGTAATTAATAAAATGTAAAACTAATTTATTTGAGGGCTAGGCTTTTTGTGACTATGGGCTAAGTTGAAATACTAATTTAAATGCTGCGTGTATATTTTACTAAAACTAAAATAATAGGAAGCAAAACTGAAACAGAAAAAGTAGAAGAAGTGTAAAAGGAAAATAGTAAAACAATAAGGAAAAGAAAGCCCTCCCCCGGGGCCAACCAGCCCAGCTGGCTACTCCAGTCGGCCCGGCTGGACCGGCCCACCCCACCTCACCTACTAACCCCCCTGGAGACACCAAACCCTAGCCCAACTACCCTACTCCCCCACGTCTCTCTCTCGTTCTCCCCCACCCTCGCTGGATCTGGATCAAGCCCGATCCCCTCCCCCTCATTGCTCCTTCTAGATCGGAGCACGGAACCGACGTCGCCGTCCACGATCGCCGGAGCCACCCCCCTCGTTTACCTCCACCTCATCGGACGCCTCTACATCATCTCGTCCCCGCCGGCCGAAGCTCCTCCGCCCCGACCCGCCATCGTCGCCCGTCGTCGTCGGACCACCTTCGTCGCCCGCTTCCTCGTCCTCCTCCCGTCGGCCTCACCAGGCCTCGTCGTCCCCTTCCCTCCTCGCACATGAGGACCCCTTCTCCTTCCCTCCTCTGCCCTCGCTTCCGCACAGTCCCCACCCTCGCCGCCGCCGCCTGTAGCCACCACGCCCGGGCACACCCAACCATGTCGCCGCGCCCCGTCTGTCGCGCGCGTCTCGCTGCCGTCGTCGCCCGTTCGCTCAGCTTGGCGCTGCGCCACGGCGCGTCGACCATGCATGTCCATCGCGGAGCCCGCCACGTTCACAGCGGCGCTCGCGGGCCTCGGCAGCGTCGCGTGCCGATTGTCGCGTCTTTCGCCACCATGACCCAAGGCGCGCCGCTCACACCACCGCACCTCGCTGTGCCGCCCCGCTCCGGTCACTATCGTCGGCTCCGGGCCATGCGCTGGCCCCGTTCACCAGCTGGCCACAGCGCCCTGTCGGGCGGGCTGGCGCCCGAGAACCGCCCCCGCGACCCGTTAAGGCCCCTGTCTGAATGACAAGTGGGACCCGCCCCAGAAAACGATCAAAAAAGTAATAATAAAAATAATTAAAATTAATTAACTAATTAAGCTGCTTAATTAACTTAACTTTAGTTAACCTGCTAGTTAACTAATTAAACTATAATTAGGTAAATCAGAGAATGGCAGGGGGCCCCACCCCTGTTCACCAGTCAAGCTTTGACCGGTCAATTGGGTCCCCCTTGGCCCACCTGTCAGCCTCTGGGTACACATCTCTGTACACAGAGCTGGGTACTTGTAGCATTTTAGCTTCTATTTTGAATTAAAATAAATTCAAAAAGTCATTTAAAACCTTGAAAATTAATAGAAAATAAATCGTAGCTCGGATGGAAAAACTTTGTACATGAAAGTTGCTCAGAACGACGAGGTGAATCCGGATATGCAGCCCATTCGTCCGCCACACACCCCTAGCATAGCGAACACGCAACTTTCCCCCTCCGGTTCTTCTGTCTGAAAACGCGAAACACCGGGAATACTTTCCCGGATGTTTCCCCCCTTCATCGGTATCACCTACTACCGCGTTAGGGCACACCTAGCACCGCGTATTGCCATGTTACGCTTTGTGATGCTTTGATTGCTTTGTTATTTATTGTGTTCCCCCTCCGTTACTTCTTTCCGGTAGACCCCGAGACTGCCGGCGATCCCAGTTCGACTACGGAGTTGACGACCCCTCCTTGCCAGAGCAACCAGGCAAGCCCCCCCTTTGATCACCAGATATCGCCTATTCTTCTCTATACTGCTTGCATTAGAGTAGTGTAGCATGTTCGCTTTCGTTAATCCTATTCTCGCTGCATAGCTTTGTCATTGTTGCTACGGTTGTTACCCTTACCGCTATCCTCTGCTTAGTATAGGATGCTAGTATTCCATCTGTGGCCCTACCCTCTTGTCAAATCGCCATGCTATACTATTGGGCCGTGATCACTCGGGAGGTGATCACGGGTATATTCTATATACTTTATACATGATACATGGGGTGACTAAAGTCGGGTCGGCTCGAGGAGCACCCGCGAGTGATTCACGGATTGGGGGCTGAAAGGACCTTTGTCCCGACGGCCCTCTGTGTGGATCTTTGTGGCGGAGCGACAGGGCAGGTTGAGACCGCCTAGGAGAGAGGTGGGACTGGCCCTGTTTGGCGTTCGCGGATACTTAACACGCTTAACGAGATCTTGGTATTTGATCTGAGTTGGGTCATTGACCTTATACGCACTAACCGCCACGTGGGACAAGATATGGGCAACCGGCGTCGTGGTATCAACCGAAGCATTTTGTGACGTCAGCGACTTAGCGGCACGCGTCGGATTGGACTGGAACGCCTGCTAGGCTAGGTATGCTTTCGGTCGCCCTCACAACGTGCAGGTGTGCTAAGGGCGATGGGCCCAGACCCCTGTGCGCTTAGGTTTAGATCGGCGTGCTGACCTCTCTGTTATGCCTAGGTGGGGCTGCGACGTGTTGATCTTCGCGCACGGGCATGACCGAGAAAGTGTGTCCGCCAAATGGGATCAAGCGTGTCGGGTAATGTGGTGCACCCTGCAGGGAAGTTAATCTATTGAATAGCCGTGATCTTGATAACAGACGACTTGGAGTTGTACCTTGACCTTATGACAACTAGAACCGGATACTTAATAAAACACACCCTTCCAAGTGCGGATACAACCCGATGATCCCTCTAACAGGCGACGAGGAGGGATTGCGGGTAGGATTATGCTATCTGATGCTACTTGGAGGACTTGATCTACTCTCTTCTACATCTTTGCAAGGCGGAGGCTGCCGAGCGTAGTCTTCGATAGGATTAGTTATCCCCTCTCATTCGGCCTTCTGCAGTTCGGTCCACCGATATGGCCCTTTACACATATACCCATGCATATGTAGTGTAGCTCCTTGCTTGCAGTACTTTGGATGAGTACTCACGGTTGCTTTTCTCCTCTTTTCCCCCTTTCCCTTCTACCGGTTGTCGCAACAGATGCAGGAGTCCAGAGCGACGCCACCGTCGACGAAGACTCCTACTACCTGGAGGTGCCTACTACTACGTGCAGCCCGTTGGCATTTATCGGGGAGTAGTTTAGGAGGATCCTGTGCAGGAGGCCTGTGCCTCTTTGATCAGTATCCCAGTTTGTGCTAGCCTTCTTAAGGCAAACTTGTTTAACTTATGTGCGTACTCAGATATTGTTGCTTCCGCTGACTCGTCTATGATCGAGCACTTGTATTCGAGCCCTCGAGGCCCCTGGCTTGTATTATGATGCTTGTATGACTTATTTATGTTTTAGAGTTGTGTTGTGATATCTTCCCGCGAGTCCCTGATCTTGATCGTACACGTTTGCGTGTATGATTAGTGTACGATTGAATCGGGGGCGTCACAATGTAGAAGCCCTCCGTGATGGATGCCCCCTCCGGCGGAGCTCTGGAACAGGCCCCAAGATGGGACCTCGTGGGTACAGAAGGTTGCGGCGGTGGAATTAGGTTTTTGGCTCCGTATCTGATTGTTTGGGGTTACGTAGGTATATATAGGAGGAAGGAGTACGTCGATGGAGTAACAGGGGGCCCACGAGGGTGGAGGGCACGCCCTGGGGGGGTGGGCGCGCCCCCTACCTCGTGGCTTCCTCTTTTGTTTCTTGACGTAGGGTCCAAGTCTCCCGGATCATATTTTTCCTAAAAATCACGTTCCCGAAGGTTTCATTCCGTTTGGACTCCGTTTGATATTCCTTTTCTGCGAAACTCTGAAATAGTAAAAAAATACAGCAATTCTGGGCTGGGCCTCCGGTTAATAGGTTAGTCCCAAAAATAATTTAAAAGTGTATAATAAAGCCCAATAATGTCCAAAACAGTAGTTAATATAGCATGGAGCAATAAAAAGTTAGAGATACGTTGGAGACGTATCATGCATCCCCAACCTTAATTCCTGCTCGTCCTCGAGTAGGTAAATGATAAAAACAGAATTTTTGATGGGGAGTGCTACTTGGCATAATCTTAATGTAATTCTTCTTAATTGTGGTATAAATATTCAGATCCAAAAGATTCAAGACAAAAGTTTAATATTGACATAAAAATAATAATACTTCAAGCATACTAACAAAGCAATCATGTCTTCTTAAAATAACATGGCCAAAGAAAGTTATCCCTACAAAATCATATAGTCTGGCTATGCTCTATCTCCACCACACAAAGTATTTAAATCATGCACAACCCCAATGACAAGCCAAGCAATTGTTTCATACTTTTGACAGTCTCAAACTTTTTCAATCTTCATGCAATATATGAGCGTGAGCCATGGATATAACACTATATGTGGAATAGAATGGTGGTTGTGGAGAAGACAAAAAGGGAGAAGATAGTCTCACATCGACTACGCGTATCAACGGGCTATGGAGATGCCCATCAATAGATATCAATGTGAGTGAGTAGGGATTGCCATGCAACGGATGCACTAGAGCTATAAGTATATGAAAGCTCAACAAAGGAAACTAAGTGGGTGTGCATCCAACTCGCTTGCTCACGAAGACCTAGGGCATTTTGAGGAAGCCCATCATTGGAATATACAAGCCAAGTTCTATAATGAAAAAAAATCCCACTAGTATATGAAAGTGACAAAATGAGAGACTCTCTATCATGAAGATCATGGTGCTACTTTGAAGCACAAGTGTGGTAAAAGGATAGTAACATTGTCCCTTCTCTCTTTTTCTCTTTTTTTTATTTGGGCCTTTTCTCTTTTTTATGGCCTCTTTTTTCTCTTTTTTTTTCGTCCGGAGTCTCATCCCGACTTGTGGGGGAATCATAGTCTCCATCATCATTTTCCTCACTTGGGACAATGCTCTAATAATGAAGATCATCACACTTTTATTTTCTTACAACTCAACAATTACAACTCGATACTTAGAACAAAATATGACTCTATATGAATGCCTCCGGCGGTGTACCGGGATATGCAATGAATCAAGAGTGACATGTATGAAAGAATTATGAATGGTGGCTTTGCTACAAATACGATGTCAACTACATGATCATGCTAAGCAATATGACAATGATGGAGCGTGTTATAATAAACGGAACGGTGGAAAGTTGCATGGCAATATATCTCGGAATGACTATGGAAATGCCATGATAGGTAGGTATGGTGGCTGTTTTGAGAAAGATATATGGTGGGTGTATGATACCGGCGAAAAGGTGCACGGTATTAGAGAGGCTAGCAATGGTGGAAGGAGGATGAGTGCGTATAATCCATGGACTCAACATTAGTCATAAAGAACTCATATACTTATTGCAAAAATCTACCAGTTATCAAAGCAAAGTATTACGCGCATGCTCCTAGGGGGATAGATTGGTAGGAAAAGACCATCGCTCGTCCCCGACCGCCACTCATAAGGAAGACAATCAATAAATAAATCATGCTCCGACTTCATCACATAACGGTTCACCATACGTGCATGCTACGGGAATCACAAACTTTAACACAAGTATTTCTCAAATTCACAACTACTCAACTAGCATGACTCTAATATCACCATCTTTATATCTCAAAACAATTATCAAGCATCAAACTTCTCATAGTATTCAACACACTCA
>JAHIAM010003909.1:0-57006 GCA_021605205.1 Aegilops longissima
ATTGAGTTTTTTTGTTTTAATTGTTATTATGAGTGTTAAAATTGTTTGCTAGGATGTTTGCTTATATGAATGCTATGTTTGACTATATAGATTTTCAGCGGAGTGACGATTAGTTCTACCAAGTCATTTTACGACAGTGTTGTTATCTTCATCAAGTATTACGAGCAAGTTCACTTTGACCATGTTTTCATACCTATGTGTTTTATTGCATCTAGTGTCATCTTCGCAACAATCCCTCCGGTAGTGATATTGAATCCTTGTAGTTGAGTAGTATGCATGAGGTAGGAACCCATCACCCTGTTACCAAGCCGGGGCGTTATTTATTTTAATGCTACGCTATAGTAGGCGGGGTTGGTATGAGTGCTCGGGAGTGGTGTGAGAATGGAGGATCTACGTCAATGGCGACAACTCCATGATGGAATCTGCAAGGACTGCATCTTCAAGGCCTCAAGACTTCAAGACTAGAGACAAGAATTCAATACACACTCTTTGGGTGAAGGACGGTTGGCGGGCACCTGGAGAAACCGGTGGTTGGCGGGATGCATGGAGAAGCGCCATGACATCTTGCGGAAAGCTTCACCCAGACTCAAAGAGGCGGAAGAATACTTCATGCGGAAGCTTACCTGTGCAACCGCAAGTCACTATGGGCTCTGGCTTGGTTGACCTTAGTTGTGACTCTGGCTGGGGCGGTGCTAGCGAGATGTAGAACTACGGTAGGATTGGATGAGCACCGGACGGTGGTCGGAGGAACTCTTGAGGAAGACCATGTTTGATCGTCTTGTTCTCAAACACCCTGAAGTGCGAGAGCGTAAAGAGGATCGAATCTTGCGGGTAAAGTGTACAAACCTCTGCGAGAGGTTTAAACCTAATCGATTAGCCGTGTCCCGATTACGGACAATTTGAGCATCTGGACTTGGATCTATCTCGGAACTCTCAACACGGATTGATAACTTAATTGTGGGCAACATATGATGATTTTGGGCTATGAGACATCGGTTGGCGGAACCATGTCATGATAGAAAACTCCATAGTACAGACTTCATTTATTCCTTTGATGTAGGAAAATAAAATCAGCTTTTCGCATAAACAAAACTCAATCTGAGCCACAAAGCCAAATTGCATATAGTATAGTTTTACCATCATTTATTCATGTTGTGATCTTGCGGTACATTCAATGTACTGACCTACTACGGCTGACAACGTATCATGTTGCAGGATTTTCTTCGACAGAGTAAGAATTCACGATCTGAGTTCGGTCTACACTCAACTTTGCCGATGGCGTTGATGGGACTCCACACCCGTTTGATTGTTTCAGCTGAGTATTATGAGGTATATATCATTTCGTTATTTATACATGTGATTGCACTTTGATATATACATTGATGTCTTGTGTGTGCCGACATCTTGATCGAGGATGGCACAGATACACGAGCTTGACCGTCGAGGTCGGTCGCTCTGAATATGGTATCGAGCACATGTTGGTGTAGGGCGTGACCCTAGAAATCGGAAAGCCCTTGGACAGGAAATTTCTAAAATTTATTTTCAAAAGACTCTTACTTCTCATCTTTTCAGATTTTATCAAATAGACACTCTCACCTCAAATAGTTAGAATATACCTTTCCTTTTGACCACACGGAAGATCAAGCTGAAGTCACTCCAAGAATTAAAGATATCGGACAAGTGATGGCCATTTCGGAGTAAAGAGGATTTCACCATGTGTTGGAAGAATTGCAGCTGCAACAATTGAAGACTCGAAGACTTGAAGAATTTGAAGTTCTGAAGAATTATTTGACCTTTAGAGACCAAACCCTGTTATACACCTACGTTAGATCACGATGATTTGTGAGCTGTCATTTGTTTGATGTTTTCCGACAGCCCCAAAATAAAACTCGTTTCTTCAAAACTATTGTTTGTATTGTGTCTCTCCTCCCCACCTCTCTCATATCTCATCCCAAAACTTTTGGACCCATAGATGATGAATGAAGTTGGATCGGTATTCTCTGGACGAAAACCCAGTCGTGGGCGAGCTATGGATTGAGAACATGGAGAGTCACTTGGGGAGCAATTTGGTTTCAAGGAAGAATGAAGTATCGTGCGCTCTTGATACTTTGAAGGAAGTGCTGCAACATGGTGGCAGATGCATCAAGCTATCTGAGGGATGGAATGGAGCAAAGACTTGGGAAGAATTCAAGAAGACTCGACAAGATCTCGTCTTATCCGGAAGCACCATGATACACCAAGAAATAAACCTTGTGCTGCAAGATTTGCGGAGAAATAGGACACACCGGGAGGAACACAAGGATGGATGCCCTCATTGTGAGGAGAAACACCCAGTGAGGAATGCCCAACTAGTCGGTGACTTGTTTCTTGTGTGAAGGAACCACCACTACCCGACTCGATGTCACATTTACCCCATGGTGCAACAAACTATTCGGGAGCGGGGAAGAAGGAATGAAAGAAGCCCTCAGAAGTTATGAAAGAACACATGATGAAGGAATGTGTTGAAGACCACGATGGAGAAGGCCTCAACAGATTTTACTCCAATGCACGCTATTCATGTGGAGAAGGACATTTTCACGTATTGCACCAAGGAAAGAAAAGAGTATCAGGGATACTTCCGGCGGAAGCAATAGAGTTTGATCCACATGGAATAGAAGGTTTGATCGAGCGAAGAAACCGGAAGAAAACAAACACACCCTCGAGAACAACCCAATTTACGCAAGAGGGACAAAAGTCATATTACATTTTGAATGTAGGGGCGTCGGGCATTATGCCAATCATTATCTTGAAAGGAAGCAAGGAACTCAAGGAAGAAGGCACCATCTCCAAGAAGCCCAAAGACTTATCGAAAGTTATGTGTTTTCATTGCAAGGAAGCAGGACATTATGCTACTAAATGTTCCTACAAGAAGGAAGCTGGAGTTGAGTAGTTGGAATTTTGATATGGATAATAAGAGTGGTAGAAACCAATTTTTTTTCATGAGTACAATAAGTTGAGTTATGTAATGGGTGCTCGAGTTTGTAATGGATTCATGAAATCAATAAAGTTAAGGTGACATGTTTTCATATGTTTAATTGTATGAGTTGTTACTCTATGAACAGATTTTGACCATTTTAGGATATGAAATATGGTCTATGGATGAGATTGTGAATTTCATTTTAAGGGTGATAGTACCCTATGAAGAAACTAGACCAATGGAAATGGAAATGTGTCCCGAGGTTGGAGTTTGGAAAAAAATGAGTTGAAGTTTTATCTTTGATATGATGGTATTAAGAAATGAAATGTTATTGGATTTAAAGTGGTGTAATGTTGGAAAATGGAGCAATTGTAACTCAAGGATGAGTGAAATTGGTACAAGTGTTGAAGTGGGCTCATAACCCACAGGCCGAGGAATTAATAAGGGTCAAGTACCTTTGGAAGAAGAAATTTTGGGAAAGCTGCGATTTGATCAGTGAGGCGTTTACGTAGGAGGTTCGCATAAAAACCGAGAGTTGTGAAGAAGCGATGTAGATGCTTTGTTCAGCTTAGAATCAATGGAATTATCGAACTAAGTTAGTTGAGAGAAATTCTGCAATGCTTGTGAGTATGCCCAAGTGTTAGAATCGTGATTCAACATTTTCATGTGTGGTAATGATTCAAATGCGGGATGGATTGGCCCCATGCGGAGACTTCTATCATGAACTATCATATGTTGATGGAAAATCAGAGACTTGAAAACTTTAGAAGGCGTCGTCGACAAGCCAAAAACCTTAGAATGGTAGGACGATTGATCCATGCCTGCAACCGTTGCCAGCGTGGGTCATCTGGTGAGACCAACCCAACCCATTATTCCTGCGGGAGAAACCTGTAATGGTTGACCACCATGAGATGTCGATAGTTGTTTATTGGCGGCAGACACCGTCGACTAAGGACACGGTCTCGGAAGAACCTCACCAGGATGAAAGGACACGTATTTGAGAAAAGGTTTTGACCCTACGGAAGAGCAGTGTAGGAGTTACTTGAAGTTGTGAGAAGACCGATGGTGTTCACCCTAAGGATGGAGTACTGAGTTCGTTGGAACCATAACCCTGCTTTTAAGTGTGGTAGCATACTAGACCATTCGATCGTGGATTTTGGAAGACCCCAAACCCTAACCTTTTCTTGCTGCCTCTTGAATCTAGGGGCGAGATTCATTTTAATGTGATAGGTTTGTAACATCCCAAAATTCTAAATTTTGGAATGTTATAATAAATAAATAGTTTTGATTGATTGATTGTTTGTTGTGTGATTTATTGTGTGAAGTTGAGTGAAATTTGAAACTTTTGAAAGTTGAATGAGAGGAATGAAATGACTTTCCCAAACTTCCACCTTGCATTTATGATCTCCATGAATTCAAATTCTTTTCATCACAAAACCACGGAGAGAAGATGACATGACTTCTTCCATTTATTTAAATGACAAAGGGTGTTGAAAATATTTGAATTTCATTTGGAAAATATTTCCAATTCTGAAACTTTATGCAACTCAATGATTTTCACGAGAGAAGATAAAATGACTTCTTCAAATTAAATGAAATATGAGTTGGGAGTTTTAAAAATTAAATTCAAATTTCTTTTGAATTTATTTCCAATTGGAGTTATTTGAGTTTTATTAAAATTATTTTCTCCAAAAACAAAATATATAGAAAATAGGGTAACATGATTCCCTACATCAGAAAATTGGAGAAATTAATTTGAAGTCATTTTGGTATTTTAAAATGATTTTATTGGATTTTATTGGACGGTAGCACTGTGTGAATTATTAAAATTTGTGTGTATTTTATTTGAAGCTAAAATAGTGTTCATGTTGTAGAAAATCTTTTCTGAAAATTTTGATATATTATATGCCTATATAAAATTTTATTTATTTCTATTTTTTTTGTCTCTGTCAAAAAAAAAATTTTGCTGCGCCCTTGATAAAGCCAAGGCCCAAGGCCAAGCCAATGGCGGCGGTCAAGGCCATCCACCGCCATGCCTTAGGGAGCCGAGGGAGCCAAGGTTTCCTATTCTTTTACAAATCCTAGTAGGATTTGATCCGTTCGTTATTCCATTTATTCCGATTTGTTTCTAGATCTTTTCCTTTTGTTTCCTAATCCTAGTCTATTTCTTGTCCCCTACCCAAGCAAAGCCCTCCCTCCCACTATAAATACCCAAGCACCCCCCCTCCACACATCAAACCAACACCTCTCCTCTCCTCTCCTCTCCATGTTGCGTGATGCAACACAACCGCCTTGCCGCCAAGTGCATGCCGCGCAGCTTCCTCGACCTCTCCTGAGGTTTATATGATCTCCTCTCCACCGTCCGTGATCTCCTTTCCTCTAGGAGCAACCGCAACATCGGATCGATCTTCTTCCCCAACTCCGCGACTACTCCGGTGAGATCCACGAAATCCGTAATTCATTTTTTCAAAAAATAGCAATCTTAGAAAATTCATATCTTTTAAAGTTTTTAGTATTTTGAGTGATTCCAATTGCTATGTGTCACAAATTTGCTGAAGTTTCTGTTAGTGTCTCTGGATTTCAAATTTGAGTAGTTTAAATTTGAATTTGATAAATTTTGTTCAGATTAGTATTTTTGGCCATAACTTGAGTTTAAAAATAGGTTTTAATTAATTCTTTTTGCTCCTGGTCTCTAGGACCTTTGTTTATCCAGTAGTATTTAGTATTTTATTTCTAGGTTAATTTAAATTAGGTTTTTAGCAAAACAGTACTGTTTTATTATTAGTTCTGTTTTAGCTTTTTCTTTATTGTTTTTTATTAGTTTTAAATTATTTCTTTTGTCACTTTTGACAAAATTAGTTGTGTTCTGTTAGACAACAGGAGAAAAATTTATTTTATTTTAAAAATTTATTTTCCTTAGTTTTGTATGAAACCTTCTATAGGTCATAGTTAGAGTTTTATAAAAGCTTTTTATTTGTTTCTTTTGCAAATAAAATTTTATGAAAAAAATACTTTCATTAACTTAGTTGTTTTACTTTTTATTTTCTGTTAAATTATTAGTTTAGTGTTTTAATTGCTGTTAATTTTTTTTTTACTTAGGGCAAAACTATATTAGATGCTTGTAGCAAAGTCATAGATTTTAGTTAGTAGTTTTTCTTTCTAGTTTTATTTGAAGCTTCTTTGGACTTTGTTGGAGTTTTATTATTGAGTTTTTTGTTTTAATTGTTATTATGAGTGTTAAAATTGTTTGCTAGGATGTTTGCTTATATGAATGCTATGTTTGACTATATAGATTTTCAGCGATTGTGATTAGTTCTACCAAGTCATTTTCTGACGTTGTTATCTTCATCAAGTATTACCGGCAAGTTCACTTTGACCATGTTTTCATACCTATGTGTTTTATTGCATCTAGTGTCATCTTAGCAATCCCTCCAGTAGTGATATTGAATCCTTGTAGTTGAGTAGTATGCATGAGGTAGGAACCCATCACCTGTTACCAAGCCGGGGCGTTATTTATTTTAATGCTACGCTATAGTAGGCGGGGTTGGTATGAGTGCTCGAGGAGTGGTGTGAGAATGGAGGATCTACGTCAATGGCGACAACTCCATGATGGAATCTGCAAGGACTGCATCTTCAAGGCCTCAAGACTTCAAGACTAGAGACAAAATTCAATACACACTCTGGGTGAAGGACGGTTGTGGGCACCTGGAGAAACCAGTGGTTGGCGGGATGCATGGAGAAGCGCCATGACATCTTCGGAAGCTTCACCCAGACTCAAAGGCGGAAGAATACTTCATGCCGGAAGCTTACATGCAACCGCAAGTCACTATGGGCTCTGGCTTGGTTGACCTTAGTTGTGACTCTGGCTGGGGCGGTGCTAGCGGATGTAGAACTACGGTAGGATTGGATGAGCACGGACGGTGGTCGGAGGAACTCTTGGGAAGACCATGTTTGATCGTCTTGTTCTCAAAAACCACTGAAGTGCGAGAGCGTAAAAGAGGATCGAATCTTGCGGGTAAAGTGTACAAACCTCTGCGGAGGTTTAAACCCTAATCGATTAGCCGTGTCCCGATTCACGGACAATTTGAGCATCTGGACTTGGATCTATCTCGGAACTCTCAACACGGATTGATAACTTAATTGTGGGCAACATATGATGATTTTGGGCTATGAGACATCGGTTGGCGGAACCATGTCATGATAGAAAACTCCATAGTACAGACTTCATTTATTCCTTTGATGTAGGGAAAATAAAATCAGCTTTTACGCAAAGCAAGAACTCAGATCTGAGCCACAAAGCCAAATTGCATATAGTATAGTTTTACCATCTGTTTATTCATGTTGTGATCTTGCGGTACATTCAATGTCTTGACCTACACGGCTGCAATGTATCATGTTGCAGGATTTTCTTCGACGAGTAAGATTTACGATCTGAGGTTACGGTCTACACTCAACTGCCGATGGCGTTGATGGGACTCCACACCCGTTTGATTGTTTCCGCTGAGTATTATGAGGTATATATCATTTCGTTATTTATACATGTGATTGCACTTTGATATATACATTGATGTCTTGTGTGTGCCCGATATCTTGATCCGAGGATGCACGGATACCGGAAGGCTTGACCAAATGTCGAGGTCGGTCGCTACTAAGTCGCGCAAGATGGGCATAGACCCCTCAAAGTTAAACCTACAGCGATGACCTTCAAAGCGTCATACCAGGTGTCGAGGCCAATTATGCGAGCTCGATTACACTTTGAAGTGGTCTTGGATCCCGGATAATTTCGAGCGAGGAGTTAATCTTCGACATAGTCCGTTCGCGGGCTATCACGCTCTGCTTTCGAGACGAACGGCGTTTACAAAATTCAGCGGTGCCGCATTATCACATACCTTAAGCTCAAGATGCGAGGTCCTCGTGGAGTCATCACGGTCAATGGAAACGGGCGCTCCCTCGAGCGGAGGAACATCTGAATGCTCTCATGGCGGAAATCTGAGAACAACCTTTAAGGTACTTCCCAAGTCCGGCCGTTAAGCGACGGACCACGACCAAACATGCCCGAGCAACATCAACCCAGACCACCTCACGTTACATTCGCAGCGTAGCAATCGGCTAACCCAGCCCTCGCAAAATTGCAAGACAAACTCTCGCGTACATAATTCATACGGAATACCAGGGCATAGGGAAGGGCACAACCTAGCAGACCAGTGCGGTTCGACCACGAGGGGCTCCCAAGTGTCGCTCTCTTTCTTTTTATTTTCTCTTTTTATACAGAACTCGGTCCGGCGGCGAACTGCCGAACTCATGATGCAACAGCCGAGGGAAGGACAAAGGCGCGGCGAACACTCGGGTGGTCTCCATCACGAGCATTAATTTTGTTAAAATACAACATTCCATGGCCTACCCTGGAGAGGCGCCTTTAATTAAATCAATCCCTTGCTTTCCACTATTTGTATCATTCCTGGCGATAGCATATCTTCTCGAATAAAATGCAGCACTTTTTGCCTATAATTGCATTAATTTATATATATATATATATATATATATATATATATATATATATATATATATATATATATATATATATATATATTCATTACGACATGTTGCACCGTGCATCTTAGTGCTGACCAAATACACGAGGGCTTATGTCCTCCGCTTTATGGTGTGATAAAGTCCTTACACTTTTACAAGTCACGGCACCCGAACTTATAGCATTATATGAATCAGCTCGAATCCTGCCTTGGGTCAATAGTTGGGTTTGCCCGGCTCCATGTTCGGCACCTTACGTTCCGTTCTATCGGCTAAGGTAACCTTTGGGAGAACCACTGCGATTGCGCCCGGTTGAGCAGGTTAACGCCTCGATGGAAAGCTAAAACGGCCCGGCACGATAAAGCGAAGACTGAGTCGCTGTTAGAGAGGTCCTTCGGGTCCTTAAAGACCTCGCCGCCGGCGAAGTTCGGATTATGTCCGATGAAGGCGTGGATAGCGCCCCAATTGGTCTTCGAATACTAGGGGCTTCGCGAAATTTAAAATTATAAATTCTATGGCTAAGTGAGAGTGTTCAAGCACTATAAGTCCGGTTGCCTTGTTACGTTGTGTTGGCGCCTCCTAGATGGACCCAAAAATGGGAACAAGAGTGCTCAAGTTTATCGAACACTGACACTCGTGGCATGAAATTTGAAGCGACGACTTGCCATCTCTCAGATTTAATAAGCGGCCGCTGAAGATAATATTTTAAATTAAACAAGCGTTGCTTAGGGCATATGAACAAAGTTTTCAGCGCGCGAGGATAACACATTGCGAATTCACTCAATAATTACATCCACAGGGCACTCATCCGCAATCTTGCGGGCACCCTTGAGACAGCCTTATAGTAAATTTGAGCGTCACGATGCTCCTTGCTTACTGGTGGCGTCGATGATTAGCTTCTCCGCATCCAGCTTGCCCCAATGCACCTTCTTGCGGGCAAGGGCCCGCGAGCACCTTCAATACAAGGCGGAGCGCTTGATAACCTCCACCCGAGCACGCATCCACGGCCGTCTGCGAGGCGAAGTAGCTCCAGGCATGGCCTCTCGGGCCCTGACGGACTATGAGCCCCTTCATGGCTGCTCGGCCACCTTGTGGCTTCGACCAGCTGCTTGACTTGGTCGCTAGAAACACCGGATGGCGGCCTCGGCATCTTGAGACGAAGACCTTCTCCGTTGAGCTCCCTCCTCGGCTCGGTAGAATCGGCGACATCGGACCGCAGCTGCGAGGCAGATCTGCAGCGCCTGGAGAGCTCCGGTTCGGGTAAGTAACCGTAATTTACATTCACATGCTTGCTTTGCATGAAAAATGCCTTACCGCCGCTATCTTCCTCATCAACTCAACCTCTGAAGGGACTTATGGGCCTCGGCCTTGGCGGTTTAGCACTTTTCGAGGCGAGGCAAGCTCGGACTCTCGAGTCTTTGAGTCACGCTCCAAACTCTCATGCTTTTCCATGAGGCACAGGCTCTTCTTGAACACCGCCACCCTCGCCTCTTGCTTTTCTCGCTCTGCCCGTTCCGTGGCCGCATGCGTTCGACGCGGACCGGCCTCCCCAGAGCGCCACCTCGTTCGTGGCCCTGCGGTACCATGTTATCCTTGTTATTTTTGTGTAACCTAAATCCTTTTCTATAAGGTACAAATTCAAAGTGGTGTTACTCACCTTCTTTGTCTTGGAGCTGCTTCTTGGCGGCCGAGCTCTTGCCGGACCGCTCGAGCTCTCCTCACTTCAACACCGACCTCCATGATAAGTCTGGCGGAGGTCGGCAGGGCAGCCTGCAACCCATATTGACATAATTTTTTAGCAACCTGCGTATATCTTTTTTAAGATCCTCGATCCGGCTTTTCTTTCCGAACACCGAACCGAGCATCGAGGGCTCTGTCTATCACGGTATTACATTGCATATTTTTAACTTCTTACCTCAAAGCGATAGAAGGCTATTGCGAGGCCGGTCGGCCCGCCTTTGGCGAGCTGCACCTTGAATCACCGCACTCATAATAGTGCGGTGTTCTTCCTCGATGGGCGCTCTGCGGCGCCTCCAACAAGTTGCCGGCGCCTCGGTTGGGCGGAAGCTCCGCGGCGTCGCAGTCTTGCCCTTGATCAAAGGGCGCTGCGGACTCCGGAACCACTGCGGGTTACATTGTGGAGTCGGCGCCAAAGTCCGAGAGGCCTTGTGGCGCCTCGGGCCTCCCCGATGGGTCCCTTACGGAGATCCCACCTCGGCGTCTTCGGCGTCGCGAGGGTGGGCGGTCGGGATGGAGTCTACATCCGGCGAAGTCAGCGACCGCTTCGATGAAGCGGGGAGATCATCAACTGGCGGACTATAGGCGGCATCACGGCATTAGAATGACACTATGTGGCCGAAAAAAACTATAAATCATTGAGGAATCCGGATACTTACGATCTCGCGGAGGCTGGCCCTCGAAGCCATTCTTCCTCGCATAGCGTTGATGTTGGCGGAGCTGTCGAGGAATAGTCCTTCCCCTCTTGGACCCTTGGCCTCCCCTGTTGAGGGAGCCTTCCTATTCTCTCTCCCTCCTGCGGGAAGAGTCCTCTCCTCCTCATTTTCGGGAGAGTCGGCCCCAGTCGTCGGACACCTGAAAGCAGGCACTCTTTCGAGCACCGTGGCCTCCTTCTTGGCCTTCTTCTCGGCACCGTGCGGTGCGGAACCAGCAACCTCGCTAAGCGGCGTCTCTGGATTTTTCGGCATAGGGCAGGACGGGTGTCTGCTCCGCCTTCTTCATCGATCTGTCAAAGGAAAAGAAATTAAAACCGCATAGAGTCAAACTATGGAAAACAAGTGTCCGTAAAGGGTAGAATCACTTACCTCGTTAGCTGGCGCTGCGAGCTAAATCGCGATCTTGATCGTGGATGCGAGAACTTGCGCCCTTGAACAGCACCTTCGAGCGCCTTACGTGCGTTGTGTCGAAGAGCTTGTTCAGCGCTTGGTGCTGTTCGGATCGAACTCCATAGATTGAATGCCGCTCTTGGCATGGGAGAATCCGGCGAACGAGCATGACTTGGACCACGTTAACCAGCTGAGCTTCTTCACCAGCTTCTTGATACAGTGCAGGAGTCCGTCGGCTCCTTGAACTGCCCCACCAAGCCCTTCTCTTTCCGGAGGTGAGCTGCGTGGGGATACCAGATCTAAACTTCGGGGCCGCCGCCCATTTTAAGTCCGCGCGGCTCGGTGATGTAGAACCACCCGATTGCCACCCCTTGGCGGATTCCACGAAGGCCTTGAACCAAGGGCGTTGGGCATCTTGCCCAACATGGCGCCTCCGCACTCCGGCTTGAATGCCCTTCACTACCTTGACTTGACATTGAAGGTCTTGAGCCTGGCAAGCAGTGGGGCTGGATCGAGAGAAGGCCTCACACCTGACGATAAGCGCCGAGATGTTGAGGATGAAGTTGGTGCGGATCATGGAAATCAGGCCGTAGTAGAACATGAGCCCCGGACAAAGGGTGAAGTGGAAAGCCCGATCCAGCGGAGGAAGTGGGAAAAAACAACCCTCTCATGGGGCTGGGGGTGGGGATGAGCTGCCCTCGTCAGGCGCCGGTCTGTGATGTCATTTGGAAAGGTATCGGCGCCCAGCGCCAGTTTGGCGATTGCTCCTCCTTAGCGGTGGAGGCCAACCATTTACCTCCGCTCCGGACATGGTGGGAGAAGGTTGAGCGAGATCGCAAACTTGGTATTGGAGCTCAGTCTTGTGGAGATGGATAAGCAAAGGAGGAAGAAGGCGTGGGTGAGAAGGTGAATCCTTATCCCTTATATGGGCGAGGCGAAGTCTTACGCGTCCCCACCGGCACTGGTAAAACTAAACATCTCCCAAGCATCACCATCAATGGCAGCGGTTGGGTTACCCCGCCCGTATTGATGAGAATCCGGATTAAGGAAACATGATCTGCTTGACAAGGCGTGCCAAGAAACCGCGCTATATCTTATTGAGGTGGTAAAGTAAAAACAATTGAGTAATGGCTTGGTAGTGGTGTGGCGTCATACCACGGAAAGCGTCGACAGATTGAACTTGTGTATATATTATTATTCTCTCTACGGTGGAATGTGGAATTTATTTTGCGAGCGGACACTATCCTGGTGTTCCCAATCTTCTATCATTTGGAGGAGGAACCCGCCTTGCAATGCCAAGCAATATACCGCGGACTTATCGTTATTGAAGCCTGGTTCGGGGAGACTCTTGAGGAGTCTGGATTAGGGGTGTCCGGATAGCGGACTACCATCATCAGCCGAACTATCATTTGCGGACTATCATCATCGACGGACTCCAATACTATGAAGATACAAGATTGAAGACTTCCCCGTGTCCGGATGGGACTTTCCTTGGCGTGGAAGGCAAGCTTGGCGTCTGGATATGTAGATCTCCTACCATTGTAACCGACTCTATGTAACCCTAGCCCTCTCCGGTGTCTATATAAACGGATGGCTTTAGTCCGTGGGACAACAATCACAACAACCCTTACAATCATACCATAGGCTAGCTTCTGGGTTTAGCCTCCTTGATATCGTGGTAGATCCACTCTTGTAAACATCCACAATATCAATATCAATCAAGCGAGGGCGTGGGTTTTACCTCCATCAAGAGGGCCCGAACACAGGTAAAACATCGTGTCCCTTGTCTCTGTTACCATCCGCCTAGGCGCTGATTGGGACCCCCTACCGAGATCCGCGGTTTGACACAAGCAGTTGGGTGTGGCCCGTAGACCCCAGACAGCCACCACTCCGCCCCTCCGCCCGGTTTGACGAGGCGGTTAGGGTTCGATTTGTGTAGTGTGGGTTGGACAGCGCCACCACCGATGAGTCCCAAGCAAGCAAAATTCCCCCTTGGTACCAGCGGCGGGAGATAGAAGAAGAGTCACATCGATTAACGGTACAATGAGCCACCACCGCCGGAGTTATAACCTCCATCTTAGTCTCTGGAAGCACACAATGCTTGGCCTAGCGAACTAACTACTTGGGATATAGCATTACGGCGTGCGAGGCAGTTGAGGCCGTGCGTTCCACCTGAGACCTTAATTGTAGTACACTCATAGCCAGGGTCTACATGCAGTCCACAAGACACGGGCTCAAAGCACTGTCATCCACCTACGCCACCTGCTCGCACAAAGGCAACACGGGTGATCCCAGCGAAAAGCGCCCGATATGGCCCCAATCGCCCCTCCATGAGAGCCGTTCGAATAACGGCGTATAGGCTGCGGCAGCGTCGTCGGTGATCATTTACGCCCTCATTGCGAGACACGACTTGCGCATACCGTTACACGCTGCTGCTTTGTTTCTTTGGCGATCCCGTCAACACCCTAGCGATCCGCACCTCCTCCTTGGGTTCTTGTTGGCGACCTCTTCCTCGTGGCCGGTGTTATGCAGGCCAGTTTGTGGAACCAGACCGCCCTTAAAATTGGCCTCAAAGCCCTCCTCAGTTCAGCGCAAAAAGCCTCCACCGGGCTATGCCCATCCCCTTCCACCCGATGCGTTGCACGAGCGAGGGGCGTTGCATGGGAGTTCATGGCAGCGGGCCAGCAGAGCCGCACGGATGTCGACATCCTCCTCGCCCGACAACGAGATACGGATGGCGCTCCCCTCATGCACAGGCCTCGGGGCAGGTGGGCCCTCACTCTCCATGGGCAAATCCAAACTATGCCCCGACAAACTGCACCCACTGCTCGGTACTCGCATCCTATCCTTGTCGGCGACAACACATGATCGTGCGGCCGCCCGGTAACCAACCAGCACTGAGCCCGACCAGCCAAAGGCAGATCCCCATTGGCCACGGGGTCACACGGTAGCCCACCACCATCCACTTGGCGGGTGCGCACGGCCGTTGACCACCATTGGGTAGGGCCCACCTTGGCAGCGTCGCGATGGTGGGGTCATATTCGTCGAATCTCCACCCCACCTGCGGCACGGGCCCCATGCCGGGGTCTGGTGGCTGTCCACCGACATCCAGCGGTCCCCAGCAGGCTTCCGTCGAAGCATCCTCCCGATTAGCCCACGACCAACCCCGCTGAAGGCTGAAGCGGTCTGTCCCACGCATTGGGCGTCACCCAAAGCTGCAGCGCGGCCAGAATGAACGGACTACGGCAGCAGACAACCCGGCTCCACACTGTGGCGCAGCCCTCTTTCTGCCTTGCTGGTGGCTCTAAAGCCGGCGAGGGGCAGCGATAGGCGGCCCCGGCGGTGGAGCGGGCCGCCGGGACCATGGGCCCCCCACCATTACGAGGGCCCGCGGGCGTGCCGCATCCGAGGAGGAAGCGGGGGGGACAAAGAGGCGTGGGGCGGCGGCGCTCCGCCCGTCCGTTAGCCACGGCGGTGGCGAGAGCGGCGCTGCTGAAGCGAGGGTACCAAAGGGCATCCGGCGCCCGAGGACCAGCGCCTCGCGGTGAGCTCCGGCCACGAGCAGCCGCTGGCGAGAATCTGGATGGGTCCATCGTCTTGAGCCAAACCCTAAAGCCGGCCATGTCATGCGGTAGCGTAGTCGCTCGCCACAGACCATGAATCCAGGCGCGAGAGACCACCTGCGCAGCGCGTCGAGTCCGCGCGTCTTTTTGGCACCCACAAGCTCAAGCGGAGCGAGCGGCACGAGACCCCGGTAGCTGCGCTGGCGCGTCCATGGCGAACGAGAGAAGAAAGTCGGGCGGAGCGCGGCCTTGCTCCACCATCGGCTGCGGATGGCGGATGCGTGCAGATGATGAGAAGTCCTCGAGGAAGAAGCGGCACGATGGACATGTAAATCTGCGCCGCGAGCCAAACTTCGGCGTGCGGCGCGCGGCACGCATCCGCGCAAGATCCACACCCTAGGGCGGGAGCGGTGATGAAATGATGACCGCCCGCGCGGATCAGCCTCCATGCGCCGAAGATCCTCCGACTCCTCGGTAATGCGCGACGCCGTCGAGTCGAGGCCAAGGCCAGCGACCGTTGGCTGACGAGGTCCACCAATCCACCAAAAACACCGAAGTCCGGCCCGCCACGCTCCCCACCGGCGCGCGCGCACCTCATGGCGCCAAGGACCCGCAAAAGCGCCACCGCCCCGGGAGGGAGGCGGCCAGGCCAGGCGCCGAACCTGACAAAGCGAGGACTGGCGGTCGGCAAGGGGCGAGTGAGCTGCGGGGAGAGGCGATCCACAGCGATGTGGCCCTCACCACGCACACACACCGTCATCTTCGGCATTCCCTCGAGATGTGGCCGTCATCGCCCTTGATTGTAGCAGCCATGGAGCATGCGGGATGTTAAGTCCTCGGAGGCTTGAGGAGGAGGTCAGCCTGCCGCGCTGGGCGGCGGCGAGGCCTCTGAGGCGGCCGGTCTTGGTGCGCCACTCCAGTGGCCTTGGCCGGCGTCAGCGAGGTTCGGCAGCCTGGACAATCGGCTGTGCAATGCCCATGGCGTAGGGGACGACGGCGATGGAGCGGATCTGGGGCGAGGGCGGGAGGGAGGGCCAAGCTCTAAGAAGGAAAAGCGGCAGACGGGGGAGACCAGCGAGGCCATAGCTTAGGAAGGGTTGTGGGCGCCCAGCACGGAGTGGTGGCAGGCCGGGCCAGGGGCAGGTGGCCGCGGGGCAGAGGCAGCCGGCGGCCAGCGGAAGAGCGCTAGTTCCTCCTCTAGGATGATATTTTAAGATGATCCCTCATTAAAATATCAAGAATTGTATTCCCCCTAACTGTGCACCGTTGCTAAGGTCCGTTGTTCCGAAGCACCACGTGATGATCGGCTGTGATAGGTTCTAACGTTCGCATACAATGGCTGTAAGCCAGATTTACATACATAATACACTTAGGTTGACTTGCGAGCCTAGCATGTACAGATATGGCCTCGGACATGGAAGACGAAAGGTCGAACATGGAGTCATACAGAAGATACGGTCAACATGAAGATGTTCACCGATGATGACTAGTCCGTCTCACGTGATTATCGGACCACGACCTAGTTGAGTCGGATCATGTATCTTAGATGACTAGAGGATGTCTATCTGAGTGGGAGTTCATTAAATAATTTGATTAGATGAACTTAATTATCATGAACATAGTCTAAAACTTTGCAATATGTCTTGTAGATCAAATGGCCACGCTAATGTTGCCCTCAACTAGCGTGTTCCTAGAAAACCAAGCTGAAAGGCGATGGCAACAACTACGGATTTGGGTCCGTAATTTGAGATTATCCTCATAGCTGCCAAGAAAGCATATGTCCTTGATGCACGCTGGGTGAAGCACTGTTTTCCGACAACTTAAGGCGTTATGAATGCAGCGATCGCGTAGTGATGATTACTCCTGGTTGGTCACGGCATGCTTTACAGCTTAGAACCGGGGCTCCAAAGCGTTTTGAGCAGCACGGAGACATATGAGATATTCAAGAGCTGAAAATGGTTTTCCAAGCTCATGCCGGGTCGAGAGATATGAAGTCTCCGACCGTTCTCTGATTGTAAGATGGAGGAGAATAGTTACGTCGTGAGCACATACTCAAAATGTCAGGTTGCTGCTTTGCTTATCTCAGGTGGGAGTTAATCTCCGGATGATCACGGTCGTGTGAGAATCCTTGATCGCTCCCACCTAGCTACAAGAGCTTTGTGATGAACTTAAATCGTAGGGATGGAAAAGACCATTCTGAGGGTATATTCAATGCTGAAATCAGCGGAGGTGGAATCGAGAAAGGAACATCAAGTGTTGATGGTGAATAAAACCACTAAGTTCAAGAAGGGCAAGGGTAAGAAGAACTTCAAGAAGGGCGACAAAGGGAGTTGCATGCGCCCGATAAGCCAGTTGCGGGAAGAAGCCAAAGCATGGACCCAAGCACGAGGCTGAGTGCTTTTATTGCAAGGAAGCAGTCCTTTGGGCGGAACTGCCCAAGTACTTAGCGGATAAGAAGGCCAGCAATACCAAAAGTATATGTGATATACATGTTATTGATGTGTACCTAACCAGGGCTCATAGTATCTCCTGGTATTTGATACGGTGCGGTTGCTCATATTTGTAACTCAAAAGCAGGAGCTGCGGAATAGCGGAGGCTGGCGAAGGATGAGGTGGCGATCTTGGCGTGGGGAATGGTTCCAAAGGTCGATGTGATCGCCGTCGTCATGCTACCTCTGCATTTACCTCGGGATTAGTTTTAAACCTCAATAATTGTTATTTAGTACCAGCGTTGAGCATGAACATTGTATCTGGATCTCGTTTAATGCGAGATGGCTACTCGTTTAAATCTGAGAATAATGGTTGTTCTATTTATATGAGAGACATGTTTTATGGTCATGCCCGCTGGTCGATGGTTTATTCTTATTGAATCTCGAGCGTGATGTTACACATATTCATAGTGTGAATGCCAAAAGATGTAAGGTTGATAATGATAGTCCCACATACTTGTGCACTTTGCGCCTTAGTCACATTGGTGTCAACACATGAAGAAACTCCATGCAGATGGACTTTTGGAGTCTCTTGATTATGAATCATTTGATACGTGTGAACCATGCCTCATGGGCAAAATGACCAAGACTCCGTTCTCGGAACAATGGAAGCGAGCAACCAACTTATTGGGAATCATACATCTTGATGTGTATGCGGTCAAATGGCGTTGAGGCTCTTCGGTGGTTATCGTTATGTTGTCACCCTCACTGATGACTTAAATAGATAAGGGTATGTCTACTTAATGAAACACAAGTCTGAGACCTTTGAAAAGTTCAAGGAATTTCAGAGTGAGGTTGAGAATCAACATGACAGGAAAATCAAGTTCTTCTGATCAGATCGTGGGGAGAATAGTTGAGTCACAATTTGGCACACACTTAAGGAAATGTGGAATTGTTTCACAACTCACGCGCTGGAACACCTCAAGCGTAATGGTGTGTCGAGCGTCGTAATCGCACTCTATTGGATATGGTGCGATCTATGATGTCTCTTACCGATCTACCGCTATCATTTTGGGGTTATGCTATAGAGACTGCGCATTCACTTTAAATAGGGCTCCGTCGAAATCCGTTGAGGCGACACCGTATGAATTTGGTTTGGGAAGAAACTTAAGTTGTCGTTTACGAAAGTTTGGGGATCGCGATGCTTGTCAAAACTTCAACCTGAAAGCTCGAACCCAAATCGGAAAAATCGTCTTCATAGGATACCCTAAGGAAACTATTGGGTATGCCTTCTACCTCAGATCCGAAGGAAGATCTTTGTTGCCAAGAATGGATCCTTTCTAGAAAGAGTTTCTCTTGAAAAGTAAGTGGGAGGAAAGTAGAACTTGATGAAGTATTGCCTCTTGAACAGGAGAGTAGCACAGCTCAAGAAAATGTTTACGTGGTGCACTGCACCGACTAGAAGGAAGTTAATGATGATGATCATGAAACTTCAGATCAAGTTGCTCTTGAACCGTGGGTCCACAAGGACCGTTCCGCACCAGAGTGTTCAGCAACCTGTCACAAATCATGTTGTTGAACAATGGTGAACCTTGAACTATGAAGAAGCGATGGCAGGCCAGTTCCTACAAATGGCTTGAAGCCATGAAATCCGAGATAGGATCCATGTATGAAAGCGAAGTATGGACTTTGGCAGACTTGCCGTTGATCGGCAAGCCATAGAAAATAAATGGATCTTTAAGAAGAAAGGAGCGGATGGTAATGTAACCATCTATAAGGCTCGACTTGTCGCTAAGGGTTATCGACAAGTTCAAGGGGTTGACTATGATGAGACCTTCTCACCCGCGAAGCTGAAGTCTGTCAGAATCATGTTAGCAATTGCTGCATTCTATGATTATGAGATATGGCAAATGGACGTCAGCGGCATTCCTTAATGGTCTCCTTAAGGAAGAATTGTATATGATGCAGCGGAAGGTTTTGTCGATCCTAAGAATCTTGACAAGGTATAGCAAGCTCAACTTCGATCTATGGGCTGGCAAGCATCTCGGAGTTGGAACATTCGTTTTGATGAGATGATCAAAGCGTTTGGGTTTATGTATTTATGAAGAAGCTTGTGTTTACAAGAAAGTGAGTGGGAGCTCTGTGGCATTTCTCATATTATATGTGGATGACATACTATTGATGGGAAATGATATAGAACTCTTGGAAAGCATAAAGGCCTACTTGAATAAGTGTTTTTCAATGAAGGGCCTTGGAGAAGCTGCTTACATATTAGGCATCAAGATCTATAGAGATAGATCGAGATGCCTCATTGATCTTCTAAAGCACATACCTTGGCAAGATATTGAAGAAGTTCAATATGGATCAGTCCAAGAAGGGGTTCTTGCCTGTATTGCAACGTGTGATATTGAGCACGGCTCAATGCCCGACCACGGCGAAGGTAGGGAAAAGATGAGTGTCATCCCTATGCCTCGGACATAGGGTCTATTATGTATGCCATCTTGTGTACGGACCTGATGTAAACCTTGCGTAAGTTTGGTAGGAAGGTACCAAAGTAATCCGGCATGGAACACTAGACAGCGGTCAAGAATATCCTGAAGTACACGAAAGGACTAAGGATATGTTTCTAGTTTATGGAGGTGACGAAGGCTCAAATCGTAAAGGGTTACGTTGTTTCTAGCTTGACACATATCTGGATGACTCAAGTCACAAGCGGATACGTGTATATTTTGAATGGTGGGGCGATCAATTTGGTGCGAGTTGCAAGCAAAGCATCGTGGTAGGATCTACATGTGAAGAGGAGTACATGGCAGCCTCGGAGGCACATTGAGCAATCTGGATGAAGGAGTTCATTATCGACCTAGGAGTTATTCCCAATGCGTCGGGGCCGATGACTCTCTTCTGTGACAACCTGGAGCTATTGCCCTTGCCAAGGAGCCGGGTTTCACGAGAAGACCGAGGCATATCAGCGTCGCTTCAACTCCATTCGTGAAAATGTTCAAGATGGAGACATAGAGATTTGTAAAGTGCATACGGACCTGAATGTCGCAGATCCGTTGACTAAACCTCTTCCACGTGCAAAGCATGATCAAGACCAGAACTCTATGGGTGTTCGATTCATCACAATGTAACTAGGTTATTGACTCTAGTGCAAGTGGGAGACTGTTGGAAATATGCCCTAGAGACAATAATAAAAAGGTTATTATTATATTTCCTTGTTCATGATAATTGTCTATTGTTCATGCTATAATTATGTTATCCGGAAATCGTAATACATGTGTGAATACATAGACCACAACATGTCCCTAGTGAGCCTATAGTTGACTAGCTCGTTGATCAATAGATGGTTCGGTTTCCTAACCATGGACATAGGATGTCATTGATAGCGGGATCACATCATTAGGATATTGATGTGATGGACAAGACCAATCTAAGCATAGCACAAGATCGTGTGGTTAAATGCGCTAAAGCTTTTCTAATGTCAAGTATCCTTTCCTTAGACCATGAGTTGTGCAACTCCGGATACCGTAAAGTACTTTGGGTGTGCCAAGCGTCACAACATAGCTGGGTGGCTATAAAGGTACACTCTGGTATCCCGAAAGTATCATTGGGTTGCGCGAATTGAGGCGGGATTTGCCACTCCATATGGCGGAGAGGTATCTACGGGCCCCTCGGTAGGACATCATTATAATGAGCTCAATGTGATCAAGGAGTTGTTCACGGGATGATGTGTTAAGGAGCAGTAAAGAGACTTGCGTAGCGAGATTGAACAAGGTATCGGTATACAAGCGATCGAATCTCGGGCAAGTATCGTACCGATAGACAAAGGGAATTGTATCACAGGATTGATTGAATCCTCGACATCGTGGTTCATCCGATGAGATTATCGTGGAGCATGTAGGAGCCAACATGGGTCCACGGGTGAGGACCTATCCGGAGGGCCCATAGGCTGAGTGGCATGAGAACCAGCCTGGTGGGCTGGTGCATCACCAAGATCCCAAGGCGCCTAGGGTTAGAAACCCTAGGGGCCGTTGCCCCAGGGGCGCCACCCCCTCTAGATGGGATCTCCAGGGGCATCGCCCCTAGCCCCTATATATAGTGGAGGGAGGGAGGCAGCCGCACCTAAGCCTGGCGCCTCCCTCTCCCTCATTGACACCTCTTCCTCCTCCAGTGGCGCTTGGCGAAGCCTGCTGGAATCCATTGCTTCCACCACCCTTGCGTCGTCTTGTTGGATCTCCATCAACTTCTCCTCCCCCTTGCTGGATCAAGAAGGAGAGGCGTCTCCGCTCCATCGTGTGTTGAAAGCGGAGGTGCCGTCCGTTCGGCGCTAGGATCATCGGTGATTTGGATCACGACGGGTACAACTCCATCAACCCCGTTCTCTTGAACGCTTCCGCTCGTGATCTACAAGGGTATGTAGATGCACTCCTCTCTCTCTCTCATTGCTAGATGACTCCATAGATTGATCTTGGTGATGCGTAGAAAATTTTGAATTTCTGCTCTGATCCCCAACAAGAAGAGGAGGCGGCCGGGGCAGCCCCCCTCCCCTCTAGTGCAGATTGGACAAGGAGGGTGGCGCCCCCCTTCCTTCTTCTCCTCTCTCCCTTCCTTCCCTTCTCCTACTCCAACAAGGAAAGGAGGAGTCCTACACCCGGTGGGAGTTGGACTCCCCCCTTGGTGCGCCCTCCTTGGTCGGCTGCCTCTCCCCCCTTGCTCCTATATATACGGGAGCAGGGGCACCTCTAGACACACAAGTTGATCTGTTGATCTCTCCCAGCCGTGTGCGGTGCCCCCCTCCGCCATATTCTACCTCGGTCATATCGTAGCGGTGCTTAGGCGAAGCCCTGCGTCAGTAGAAACATCATCACCGTCATCACGCCATCGTGCTGACGGAACTCTCCCGTGAAGCTCTGCTGGATCGGAGTTCGCGGGACATCATCGAGTTGAACGTGTGCTAAACTTGGAGGTGCCGTGCGTTCGGTACTTGGATCGGTCAGATCGTTAAGACGTACGACTACATCAACCGCGTTGTGCTAACGCTTCCTCTTTCGGTCTCACAGTGCGTGGACAACTCTCTCCCTCTCGTTGTTATGCATCACCATGATCTTGCGTTAATGCGTGGAAGTTTTGAAATTACTCGTTCCCTAGCAGTGGCATCCGAGCGAGGTTTATGCGTAGATGTTATATGCACGAGTAGAACACAAGTGAGTTGTGGGCGATACAAGTCATACTACTTACCGGCATGTCATACTTTGGTTCGGTGGTATTGTTGGATGAAGCGGCTCGGACCGACATTACAGCGTGCGCTTCTGGTGAGGCTGGTTCTACCGGCGTGCTTTGCACCACAGGTGGTTGGCGGGTGTTAGTTTCTCAACTTTAGTTGAACCGAGTGTGGCTACACCTGTCCTTGAGAAGGTTAAAACATCACTAACTTGACAAACTATCATTGTGGTTTTTGATCGTAGGTAAAACGGTTCTTGCTCAGCCCGGCGATACGTAAAACTTGCAACAACAAAGTAGAGGGCGTCTAACTTGTTTTTGCAGGGCATGTTAATGATGTGATATGGTCAAGACATGATGTTATATTTTATTGTATGAGATGATCATGTTTTTAACAGAGTTATCGGCAAGCTGGCGAGGAGCCATATGGTTGTCGCTTTATTGTATGAAATGCAAGCGCCCTTTAATTGCTTTACTTTATCACTAGCGGTAGCGATAGTCGTAGAAGCAATAGTTGGCGAGGCGACAACGATGCTCGATGGAGATCAAGGTGTCGTGCGGTGGCGATGGTGATCATGGCGGTGCTTTGGAGATGGAGATCAAAGGCACAAGATGATGATGTCCATATCATATCACTTATATTGATTGCATGTGATGTTTATCCTTTATGCATCTTATTACCTTTGATTGGCGGTAGTATTATAAGCTGATCTCTCACTAAATTTCAAGGTATAAGTGTTCTCCCGAGTATGCACCGTTCACGAAAGTTCATCGTGCGAGACACCGCGTGATGATCGGGTGTGATAAGCTCTACGTTCAAATACAACGGGTGTAAGACAGTTTTGCACCTTGAGAATACTTGGGTTGAACTTGATGAACCTAGCATAGGTAGATATGGCCTCGGAACCTTTGAGACTTAAAAGGTCGGCGTGAATCATATAGTAGATATGATCAACATAGTGATGTTCACCATTAAAACTTCTCCATCTCCGTGATGATGGGACATGGTTTAGTTGAGATGGATCACGTGATCCTTAGTTGATTGAGGGATGTCTATCTAAGTGGGAGTTCTTAAGTAATATGATTAATTGAACTTAAATTTATCATTAACTTAGTACTGATAGTATTTTCTTGTCGATGTTGTTGTAGATAGATGGCCCGTGTTGTTGTTAAGATTTGAATTTTAATCGTTCCTTGAGAAAGCAAAGTTGAAAGATCATGGTAGCAATTACATGGACTGGGTCCGTAACTTGAGATTATCCTCATTGCTGCATAGAAGAATTAAATCCTGGAAGCACCGTTGGGTGTCGGGCCTGCTGATGAATCTGGTTGCGATGTTAAACGTCTGGCGAGCAAAGCGATGACTAATCGATAGTTGAATGTGCCATGCTTTGACTTAGAACCGGGACTTCAATGGCGTTTTGAATGTCATGGAGCATATGAGATGTTCGGAGTTGAAGTTAACACTACAAAAAAGACACATCCGTGACATTTTGGGCGAGCAATTTTTTTCTTTCATACATGTGACACTTCTATGGCGATAATTGTGACAAAACCGGTATCATCATAGATGTGGTGGGCTCCTCTTCTATGACAAAAATCATGACGAGAAAATGGGCTTTTCGTCCTCGGCGGGCGGAGCGCGACTGCACGACATTCTTTGAGCCGTCCATGGCGGAAAAAAGCGTGGTAAGCGCGGGGAGGAAAATTTCGTGGAGTTCGATTCACGGTGGGAGGTCGAGGCGGCGATCGCGTTTCTCTTGTACGCGTCTGGCGGCGTGTGTGCGTGGCGTTAGCTCTAAGCGAACCGGCGAGGCATTGGGCTCTGGCGAACCCGGCGATTGCTGCGAACTCGCGTTCTGCGAACCCGAAGCGATCGATCGATGGTGATTAAGCGAACCTGATCGGCGATTCGCCCGCTCTGCTGCTAGCGAAGCCGATCGATTGGATGAGCGAGTGGCGTTGCGGGGGGTGGATGAGCGGTGAGTGGTGGTGTTGCCTCTGGATGAACAGGACCCGTGGTGTGGAGGCTGGATGAGCGGTAGATGGTGGAGGGTGCCCGTGGAGGGTGGTTGAGCGATGGCGGTGGAGTAAGCGGCGGCGGTGGAGTGCGGATGAGCAGGGCCCGTGGAGGTGGAGGAGGTTGGCGGTGGCCGTGGAGGCTGGAGGAGGTCGGCGGTGGAGATGAGCGGTATCCGTGGAGTCCCATTTTGTGGTATGCCCACCTCCCGATGAACAGGACCCCGTTTACGACCGTAGGAGGTCCGTTTTCGATTACACCACACCGTCCCGATCAACGGGACCCCGTTTGACCGTAGGAGGTCTATTTAAATCCGTTTTGCGATATGCCACACCTCCCGATCAACGGGACCCCGTTTGGTATGGGAGGTCCGTTTCCTCCATTTTGCGTTCGCTAGACCCCTCCCGATCAGCGGACTCCGTTCCAAGCGTGGGAAGTCCGTTTCCTCCGTTAATGCGATGCGCATGGGCCTCGTTTCCATCGCTATTCTGTCCAAGCCCTCCCGATGAACACGACCACGCATTACGTTCCGACCCGGCCGGTTGGCTCCCCACGTTCGTTGCCTCCCCATGAACACGGCGCATTATGTTGCCTCCCCATGAACCACGGCGCATTCCGTTGCCTCCCCATGAACACGGCGGCGATGTTGTTTCTGTTCCGACCCAGCCATGTACGAGCCACGGCGTATGTATGTCGCGAGTAGGCGTTGAGACCCGCCCGTATGTACATACGTGGCGTATTTTCTTTCTTGCACCACGGCGTTATGCGTGCGTGTACATGCTACGTGTGCGCCTCTACTACGACTGCGTCGCACCTCTACGCCGACCGGTATGTCGTACGTTTGCGACCAGAATAACAGCGCTATATGCGCTTGACCGGTGGGTCCGGTATCGAGCACTTCCTTACTGCGAAGATGTGGCTGGTGGGTCCCGGCTTTTCGAGAAGCGAATCGTTTTATTTTGCCGGGCGCACTTCCTTGCGTGCGAAGATGTAGCCGGTGGGTCAGCAGTCATAGAAGCGAATCGGTTTTTGCGGGCCGCACTTCCTTGCGTGCGAAGGTGTAGCTGGTGGGTCCGGCGATCGAGGTGAATCGTTTTTGCGGACACACTTCCTTGCGTGTGAAGATGGTGGTGGGTCCCGGCGATCGAGAAACATTTTTCCGTGAAATCTGATGGCCCGTCCGGTGGGTCCCGCTGTCGGTGGAGGAATCATTATTTTCCGCGTAATAAGGAGGCACTTCCTTGCTGCGGCCATGAACCTAGTTGTCAGCCTCTCCACGTGCAGTCCACATCCAATGGAAGTCGTTCTTTGACCACGTTGACCAGGCGCGCCGGCGGCACCCGCAGCGGTGGGCGGCGAGGCCTAGGAAGGGACTGACGTGGGCCGAGGAAGACACGGCGGTGGAAGCCCAGCGGAGAGAATCTGAGGTTCACTGGTTGGCTGCGGTGTGAGGCTGCCGTCGCCCGAGAACTGGTGGCGGTGGGAATAGTAGAAGGCGGTGAGGCCTCAGCGGCAACCTGACCCGACCCCACAGAGTCGAGGAGCATGCTGACACGACCGGCGCTACTTTGGTGGTGGAGCAAGAAGACCGGAGGTTGAAGAAGCACTACGGCCGTTGGATGGACATCGTACTGTCACTAGAGCTAGAATCGTTCATATTGACTAAGTTGACAAATCCCTCTGTCCCCATCAACTTAGTTGGCCCACAAGTCATCCTCCCACTATGGTGGGTCCCAGCTAGCAAGGGGTATTCATTTTTTTGTGCGTAATAAGGAGGCACTTCCTTGCGTGCGAAGATATAGCTGGTGGGTCTGACATGTCAGCGGGGGGAACATTTTTTTCGCGAAATACAGAGGACCTTCCGGTGGGTCCCAGCTATCAGGTGGAGGAATCATCGAATCATTATTTTGCGCGTACAGTCCACGGCCGATGGATGTCGTTTGTTGAACACGTTGACCAGGCCGCGCCGAGAGCACCATGGCGGTGGATGGCGAGGCCTAGGAAGGAAGCGACACGGTGCGGGAAGACTTCGGCAATGGTTGCCCGTGGTGGGGAGTCGAGGTTCTTGGTCCAGCTACGGCGCGGAAAATAACGGGGAGGTGTGGGTGAGTAGAGAATGGCACGGCGACAATGAAGTAGGGTGGGGCGGTGCGGCTGTGCGGCAGCCTGGCCGACCACGAGGGAGGAGGCGAGGCAGTCCACGGAGCTGGTTTGGCGGTGGAGCAAGAAGATCGAGATATTGAAGAAGCGGCATGGCGTTGGATTAACATCCAGCGGTCCTTTGCTACTAGAATCGTTGTGGACTAAGTTGACAAAGCCAAAGTACATGTCAACCTAGTAGACCCACAAGTCAGCCTCCAAATCTGTCCCAAACAGCATACAGCCCGAAATTTCTAGCAGATTCAAATTAATTTTAAATCTAAATATACCTTATCAATGGAATTTTACTCGCACAAAAACAATGAAATTTAAAATATCAAAATCCGAAAGAAAACATTATTTTGGAACTAATTGCATGTTTGCTGTATTTTTTCATTTTACAACCCATTTATTATTACTTATAGCCCATTTTCCGGGAAAAATGCATCCCTCCTTGTCTTGAAAGATTTCAGGCCAGTGAGCGTAGAAAAGCAAGTGGGCCTATGTTGGTTATTACGCAAAAAAAAATAGCTGGCTAGCCATTTTCAGAAAGGAAAAAAACAAACTAGGCTGGTCATGTGCTAAACATATGAAATAAAAGCACAGGCTAGGCAGACCCACAGGTCCCTTTAACCCAGTTGATACCCTTCTCCGTCCGAAAAAACAAAATTACTATAAGCCCTCATCATCCTCACCATATACAGTCATCTCCTTATTCCTCTCGGTTGTTGACCATGTTGACAACGGAGGCGGCGCCTGTGGCGAACCAAAGGCGGAGGGCGATGGTGAGGCCTCGGGCGAGGAGCGAGCAGGGCAGGGAAGATCACAGCCAGCCGTGGGAGGCGGGGGCGAGGTGGTCCCACTTGGTGCTGGTTTAGCTTTGGCGGCTCGAGGAAGAAAGGCTGAAGAAAGCGACAGACGTTGAATGTCAATCAACGGTCAAGGTTGGCTGTCGTTTTTTGACTAAGCGGACACCAAGTAGCATACTTTTTATATATAGGAAGAAAGCTGCGAGGAAAATCGTTAAATGCCGTCCTCCTCACGAGGAACGTTACGCCACATAAGTGACTAGCACCCTTGGTTTTCAACAGAGAGGTCTTGGGTTGAGTCCTAGGAACTCTCAATTTTGTCCTCCTTCCTTCCTGCAAAAAAGGAAAGAAAATCAAAGACTTGGGAAGGCGTATAGAACAAGCTAGTGTACCGGTAAAGAGGCGTTGCGAGTTTTAGAAAAAAGAAAAGGCGTGCTCACATGGCTGGTTGAATCCAAACCTAGACTATGACTATATATGGTGCTATGCTACTCGCAAGTAATAAAGCGACATATCCAACGTTAGCTTCTCCTCTTCTCTACTTACTCGCCTAGCATCAGAAGCTCGGCGCGGCAACCATGTCCGATGGCTGCTCGTCCACCTGCTCTTGAGCGAGCAACAACCGAATATCGCCAAGTCGCCACCGTACCATCGCTGTGGGTCTCATCACACCCCGGCCACGCAGCACCGCAACCGATTGCTCATCGCAACCCGCTGCCGTTGGTGTGGTGCCACTGCTGCAAATCACGCGAGTCATCCGTCGCGTCTCAACCACAATCCGCAACCTGGCGAGTCTTCTACAAATGCCGAATCATGGGGTAATAATATGTTTAAGTGTTGTTACTGCTGCTTTCGGTTGCTGATTTTTTAATAGTTTGGTTGATGATCTTCCAATTTGATTAGTGCAGAAAGGGAAGATTCGTGTGATTTGTATTTACGGGAAGTTCTTGATGTGGGGAATGCAACTCGCTGATTATTTGGTTAGCGAGGAATCCCAATACCAGCAGGGTTGGGGTGTTGGACAAATGGCTGAAGGAGCAGCGGAAGAGGAAGATCACGAGCGAAGGTTAAAGATGCAGTTCCTCGATCATGGCCAAGCAACAGCTGCTGAGCGGCCTTAGCGACAATGAGGAGATGAAAGAGCTTGTGAAGATAATGGGCAAAATCGATGTGCTCTGTGGGATGATTGTCTCTTTATTTGCAGTGTATGTAGCTTTTCGTGATGTATTCGATTAGCTACGACATGAGCACTTTCTGAAACTAGTAATGAATGAAACACATGTGTAGCAGGCTGGGCGTAGTGTTGTGAACATCTAATGATTTCTATTAGCGGAAATCAGGGGTATCCCTTTTGCTCATATAAATAAATAAATAGCGAGAGGCCACTGTCGGGTCAGCTTTGTTCTCATTCGAAGGCGTCGAGCAAATTGCAGTCCAACAACAAACTATGTCATCAAATTCAAGTTTCACAGCCAAATATGAGTACAACTAAACAACAATGTCATCATGTTTTAGTTGTCATACAATCACCAAACACAAATCAGCATACATAACAAGTGATGTTCTCACGGCAAAATACTAAACAACATGTTCATCAGGTTTGGTTGTCATAGCAAACACAATTTCACATAGTAGATAAAAAGCGTCTTCGGACGAGCAAATACGACAAAAGCAATGTAATCATCATCGCATGGCAGCGTCAACATCTTTGCCATGTGTATCGATCTGAATCGTAATTCCCCATGGTGTCATCTTCTTCTTCGTCCTCAACGTCCTCGAGCGTTGGCTTCTTCTTGATCAACTCTTGTATGTCCACGGCCTGACAGGCAATCTTTTGCGGCGTCATTGGCGTGATGGTTCTCAAAGATATTAGGAACATCTGTGTTATCTTGTACATCGGGGCGTGTAAGCATCATCTTGTTGTGCAACTTCATTAAGCGAATTCCTCTGCTCAAACCTTTGCAATACTCTCCGATCATCGCTATGTGCAAATGTGTCTTCCAAGAAAAATATCTGTGTTGCTTGATTTGCCAAAATAAAAGGCTCGTTAGTGCGATACGCCGCCTTGACATTGATGGATTTGAAATAATCATCAGCTCTGGGTTTTGCGATCACGGAAAACAGGTTATACCAATGACGACTGTGAGAACCACACACGATGATCCTCGAAGCTGGAGATATCACTGCAAGCTGAACAATGTACATTATGTTAGCATACATTTCAGTTGTCTCTTTGTCATCGTATCCGTGCTCATGATGGCACTGTTTTGTGTCTTCTGCCTTCGTCTCGTGCAAAGGGTGTTGTAGCGCACATCTCCAACAACATAAGATTCATAATGTCTTACCAGTATCGGGACCCATTGCTAGTGAGTAAAGGGCATCATCAACTGCCTACCCATCCTCCGCATCTTCTTAACCTATGGTTAGAAAATAGACAAGTTGATCATCTTATGTACTCAATATATTAAAAAAGCGGCGATTGCACTTCAAAAGCTTACATGGTTCTTGAACCATTTCGCAAATCCTGCCATAACCAGTTTGTCAATGTTTCTTGGATTTTGCGGCGTAACTCCTCTTTGTAGATGCTGCACAACATAGTGATCGCGTCAAACATCTAAATATATAAGAATGTGCTGCAAGTTTAGTAGATTCGATGTATAAGCTGTAATCTTGCACTTACTTGATATAAGGTAGTATCTCGGGACAGTTATTCAACACATACCAAACCATTTTGTCCAAATCTTTAGGTTTGTCCTCTTGTCGACTCTTCCACAACTTTCGAGCAGAATAATCGAAAACATTGAGCCGGGATTGTCTTCACCCACCTCTTTGCTAAGATGATCAACTGTTTCAATGTATTTTGAGCAGAATGTCAGCAACACGTAGCAATGTAGGCCTCTGCAATGGAACCCTCGGGTCTAGCTCTGTTCCTAACATAGCCCTTGAAAGTGCCTAGCCGCCTTTCAATAGGGTACATCCACCATCTTGTCTTGGACCTCTAAGTAGTGCCTCATCGGGTAGATGAACAGCCAAATGCACCATCACATCAAAGAAGGCTGGAGGATATATCTTCTCAAGGTCGCATAGGATAGTTGGTATCTTGTCTCTAAGGCGCTCCAAAGCATCTATCTGATATTTCTCTGCTGAGAGTTCACTGAAGAATTGTCCCAACTCTGCAACTGCTTTGTATAAGTCGGTGGCCCAATCCTCTAAGGATAACAGGTAAAACCCTTTGAAGTAGGGCGTGGCAGTCATGAGTTTTCAACCCTTGTACCTTGTTTCCATCTGCATGACTCTCCTTTCGGGGTTGGAAGCAAATCCATGTGGGAATCTCACACGTGCAGGACCTCATGAAATTCTTTTCTTTTACCTTGTCCAAGGCGTACACATTGGTGCCATATCCGTGGTTTACCTTCATCTTGCACTGCAAATCCTTTACGATACCAGTGTGTCAAATCAATCCTAGATTTTAAGGTATCTTTCATCTTGCCTTCAATATTAAGAAGTGTGCCGATAATGCTATCACATATATTTTTCTCGATGTGCATCACATCAAGATTATCCATGATCCAAATCTTTCAATACTCCAAGTCCCACAAAGTGGACTGCGGGTAAACAATAATCTCTCTTCTACCACCCGCTTCCTTTTCCGCTACCATTACCGGGATGGTTTCACGGTGTAATATACTGACCTTCTCTAATTCCACTTGCAACTCATTGGCGGTGAGCCTCTTTGGCGCATCACGGTTTTCATGCTTTGCATTGAACACATGTCTTGGTATTTTCTAGGATGCGGCTTGTCCTTGGCAAGAAGCGGCGGTGTCAATGTAACAGATCTTGCTAAGTATTGTGTATGTGAGGATTCTGTCACGACAAACACATGCATTGTAACCATGTGTCGTTTGCCACGACATAGTGCCCAAAGCGGATAATCATGGATGCACCAAATTATAACAGCACACGAAAGAAATCAGCTGGTGGGCTGCTATATAGGTCTCAGTGAGAACACCCTTCCATAGCTGTTGAAGTTCCTCCACAAGAGGCTCCATGAACAAATCAAAATCCTTTCGGGACTTTTTGGACTGGGATGAGCAAGGCCATCATGTAGTTTGATTCTTTGGTGCAGACATTTGGAGGCATGTTGTAAGGATAACAAGCACGGCCACATGCTATATGTGGCGCTCTAGTGGCCAAATGGGTTAAATCCATCGAAGCTAAGCCAAGTCTAATGTTTCTCGGGTTAGCGACAAACTCTTTGTGTTTATCATTGAAGCTTTTCCACTCACTACCATGAGATGGATGGCTCATTACATTCGATCTCTGTACTCCTGGTTCCTAGAATGCCACAGTACATCCTCTCTTGTTTGACATCATGAAACAACCTCTGCAATCTTGGTGTAATTGGAAAATGTCTCGAGAACATTATGAGGAATCCTCTTCACAGCATCGCCATCTTTCCATCTTGATGATTTGCATTTCGGGCATTCACTTAAGTTGGCATAATCCTTGAGAACAAAACACAATTATTCTTACAAACATGGATCATATCATATCCAATTCCAAGCTGCACGAAGGAAATTCTTCATTTCTTTGTAGGTGTGTGGCAGCTCGAGGCCTTTTGGGAAGATTTGCGGAGCAGCCAACATCGCATCGAATGATTTGTTGGTCATCCGCTCAGATGTCTTCACCTAAAGAAAGGTGACCATAGCTGAGAATCTTGACAGCTTATTTCACAGGGTGGCGACAACGTTGCATTGTTCCAACATGCGGGCCCACCGTTTTTCTTCTGCGGTGAAAGTTCACGGAATGCACGAGCATTTAGTAGCATTATTTCAATGTTGGTCAAACTCCTTGGCTCCGCCACCACCACCTCCTCCTCCTCTTCCACACGAGCATCGAGGCGGATCAAGATGGTGATCTGCTGCTTCCACGTAGTCAATAACATTGGCGTTCACAGCTTCACCATGATGAACCCACCTAGTATATGTGACCGACATCCCATACAAGTGTAGATGATTTTGCACGATTGGTGGGATCTTGTAACTGAATTCATACAAGCTGCTACAGGCGAGCACATCTGATTTGGACCACCGTACTCAGCTCGATAAAGTTCATGAAGTTTTCAACCCCTCGACATATGCAGCGGAGAATCTTGACGAAGTTATCAAGTCATGTCCATCATTGAACATACAAATTAGTTCTTCTACTAGATATTACAGGAAAAACATATATGCTTTTTATGAAGTCCATAAAAAAAATACCTAGGTCGATGTCTAAAGCTATGGCAAGATATTTGGGCGAGCAGATCTAAATGTGAAATATATGTAAAGCTAATTCAGCAAACAGATTTGAGTGCCAAATTATGGCGAGCTGTTTCAGCGATCAATGAGGCCGAGCACACAGCCATCGAACTATCGAAGGCCATCGCAGCAACAAAGATCGAGTATAAAGCGGTGTAGAGCTATTTCACCTAACAGATTGGCTACTAGACCATGGCAATCGTCACAATAAATATATGGCAGGATATTTTAGCAACTAATCAGCCTTGGCATGCCATCTCAGCTAAGCAGATTGAGTGTAGAACAGGGCAAGAAGCTTCTTAAGCGAGCATATTGACGATAAACTACTTGACAAGCGGTGAGATTAACGGCATCTATCGGCTAACATTCAGCGCTACACCAACATGAGCAGGGGCCTCGGTCTAGAATGCGTACCGTGGGAGAAGCTGACCACCATGCGTCTCCACGAGCGCCGCCCGGTGATGGCGGCCCGACCGCCGTCGCCTCCACAAGAACATAGCGGTGGTGGCGGGCGGCTGAGGGCGGCGATCTATGAGGCGTCTTGTGGGGCGAGAGGATCGCCGAACATGGCGCCCGACATATCGGCGCGGCGGGGAGGAGACTTTGGCGAGCAAATGGAGTGGAGGGGACGGGGGAGGGTTTGGGGAATATTATTGGATAGTTGGCGAAGGCGGTTGAATCGGTTGGGGAATTTTTGGGTGTGGGGGAGGATTTTCGTAGCGGTGGGCGGGGAGTTTAGCGCATAGTCGGTTTCTCAAGTGCAGTCCCGTGTCGGTGAAGAGGCAAGCAAGCGTGTTCGTTTGCGTGAGCCGTGTGCAGGACGAGCGTGTGTGGGGTGCAATCGACCATGACGAAGTCTTTGTGAGTGTACCGCCTTTTTCCTTTTAAACTAGGTGCTTCGCCCCTCAAAAAAAATTGTTGCCGTGTGATCCATCGATACTACTACTAGTAATCCGGTAATCCCGAATAAAGCAGGCGCGGCGGGTCTTTTCCATGCGATATCTTTGGGAGGTTGGCTTAGTTGGGTTTTTAGGACGAGTAATGCCACACCTCGTAATCCCGATTCACGTAATTAACGTAATGTGAAGCGTGTGAGCTGTTGATTGTAGATTGGGGAGGAGGGCCCACCACCATGAAAATCGGGGGAGAGAGAGAGGCAATTTCGTTAACCCTTTCGTAGGTTCCGTAGATGTAGAAAGATGTGAAATGCGTGAATGTGTAGTGGGCGTACTATTGGAGTGCCTAAGATAATTTGTGTATTGCCGGATTACGGGTTTGACGGACCCTTAAGGTTCGAACTACAGGGGTGTGCGGAGATCCAACCCTCCACCGTCTCGTACCTCGCCCGAATCGCGAGGACCTAAACTACTCGAAAGAACAGCACAAGAGACACGAGATTTATACTAGTTAAGGGCCACCGTTGTGGTGTAATACCCTACTCTAGTTTGTGGTGTGGTGGATTGCCTCTTGGGCTGATGAAGAAAACGATATAGGGAAGAACAGCCTCGCGAGTGCATTCTTGGTGGGTGTGATGAAGCGCTAGGTGGTGTCCGTCGCTCTAGCTTGAGGATCGGGTCTCTATCTCTCTCTCTGGATTCGAATGCGGGTCCCTCTCTACTATGGTGGCTAGCTCTACTTATATGAGCGAAGGCCTGGGCCTCTTCCCAAATATTGGCGGGAAGGCGCCAACAATTAGCCATTTGAAGGGGAACAGCGGGTACACTTTTCTGACTAAAGTTGGTCTCGCTTTGCCAAAGGCTCTGGTGATAGCGCCTGCTTGGGCTCCACGATGACTCCATTTCAGCCGTTGGGGCTGGTCTTGGTCTTGTTGCACCGAAACGTGTGCCTTTGCTTGATGCTCTCGCCTGCGCTTGCTCCCTTTGCACCAAAGAGGAAAGGAGGGCGTTCTGTGGGCTGGCGCCCAGATGGCGCCCTTGGTAAATCATGGCTTGCGTCATGGGCACCTCGCGAGTACCCGCCTTGAACTCTCCGCCTCCTCATGAGCCAACTGCGAGGCCGTGCACGAGAAGTTCGATCGTCCGCCCAGAAATCTGGCCCCTCGCGGTCTTGAGCTTGTGTTGATGAAGATGGGCTGTCTGGGCCTCCTTTGAGCCACGCCCGCGGGCGAGCGAGCAAGTCAGGACCCCGTTCCCGAAGCCCGACAGTAGCCCGGGCCCAGCGGCCTCCGAACAGCGAGCATAGGCGAAAGGGCAAGCTGCGGCGTCGCGAGCTCTAACAGCCTGCGGCCTTAGGCGGCAGCGTGGCGGTTGATTGGGCGTGTGCTTTGCTCCCCACGATGCCTCGGTAACCTCCCGGATTCGACAAGTCCTGCATGCGGGGTTGGCCATGATTACCGGTGATCGTGGGGCCGACGGTTGGCCTTGCTAGCAATAAATGCAGGCGGCGCGCCCTTCGATCTATCCTCTCTTGTCTCTCCTTCTTCTCCATGGCTCCACCAAGGAAGTTCTCGGCCGCGAGAGAAGGGGAAGGGCCGCCGGTCGAATCTTCTTCTCCTCCGCCTAAGCGTGGTGAGTCGCCCTCGCAAGCACCCTGTGGCCTCCTCGGCGGTCCCCGTGGTCGTGGGGAGGCTCTCGGCTTGGTGGTGGCGGCTGGCCATGGTCGGGCGTGCCCGACGCGCGTCCCGAGGCCGCGCCGAGCTGCTGGCTGCGGAGTTCATGGTGAGCGGAGAGCCGTCGGCGTCCGGCTTCAGCTCCGTGCTTCCTCCTAGGTGAGCTCCGGATGGCGCCACTGAGTGGCCTTTGGCTCGAGGCGGATGGCTGCTGCGGCCGGGCCGTGGGCTTCTCACGGAGGTCTCTGCTGCGGGGACCTATTCACAGCCTTGGTGGCGGGCGTTCGCTCGCGCGTGGTCTCCGCCGCCCGGTGCTCCTGCACTTCAAGTATGATGGCGGCGCCACCCTCTACGTGAGGGTGTTGGGAAGGCAGTCGCCCGCATGGGGTGCTGCCACGGGGCGGCGACCGTGGCGAGAACTCAGCCCAGCGTGGCGGAGAAGCGGCAGCGGCGGCAGCGATGCCGTGACTCCTCACACTTCACCAGCTCCTCTTGGTGGCGATTCTTCCAGCAGCGGCCAGCGCCAGCCGCCGCCGCGCTGGGGGTGGCATGGTCCGCTTCGCCCGCCCGATGAAGCGAGATGGAGTCGGCCGAGCTCGGGGCGGCTCGGGCCTTCGAGAGCGGCCGCAGGCGTGCTTCACTGCTCTGTCCTTTTCCTTTCTTTTCTCTGCGTAATGTATGGCCCGTGGAACACGTTTAGATCAACGCCGTTAATTATTGTCTTGCTTTTGTTATCCAATCTGTTCTCTTCCGTTGTCGCCCATTAGTAAGTGAATCCCAGCCGTGGCCGAGGCGACCGATCCGAGGGCCCGTGTTAGCGTTCTTGCTGCCCGTGAGGCATGGTCGAGAGGGTGCTCGGCTGTGGGCGAGGCGCGAAAACTTGGCGATAGGGGCGAAAGCGCTCGCGGGGCTCGAGGCTCCGCCTCGCGAGTCCCAGCAAGAGAAATCGCGCGGAGAGTGAGAAAGATCGAAGAACCACGGATCAAAAAGAGGCAATAGTTTGATAAAAACTCAAATGGGAATAAGCTGGTCAGCTGCGAAAGCAAATGGAAAAGCGCGTCCGGCACCTAGTCTAGTCTTGACGTCTTCTCACCAGTAGCAGAGCTAAGTGCCTGCTGGCGTGGGAGGAGCCCAGGGCTGAGGCCGGCACTCCACGAGACTCCGGCGTGTACAGCTAACTCATTATTGCGTGAGAGTGTCACGGCGGCGAGCTTCACAGGCGTTCGCCTTCTTCACGAGCTCAGGCCTTTCTTGGGAAGCAAGCTTCACAGGCGTTCGCCCTCTTCACGAGCTCCGGGCCTTTCGAACACAGCGACTTCACGAGCGTTCGCCTTCTTCACGAGCTCTGGGCCTTTTCCCGGAGGTGAGCTTCACAGGCATTGCCTTCTTCACGAGCTCTGGGCCTTTTCAAAAGATGAACTTCACATGCATTCGCCTTCTTCATAAGCTCTGGGCCTTTTCCGGGCGGTGAGCTTCATAGGCATTGCCTTCTTCTGAGCTCTGGGCCTTTTCCAAAAGATGAACTTCACAGGCCGCCTTCTTCACGAGCTCAAGGCCTTTTGGGGTAGAACCTCCGGAGGTGTTGGATGTTCCACAGCGTTACGTATAGGCACCCCCTCTTGAGTCTCCAAGCGCGCGGAGGCAGGCACTGGAAACATGAACAACCTTGAATGGGCCCTCCCACATGGGATAGAGCTTATGCAGTCCCTCCACAGAGAGGACCCGTTGGAGCACAGGTCTCCTACCTCGAGATTACAGGGGCGGATCTTTGCGGCGGTGGTATCGCGGGCGCTTTGCTGGTACCTTGTCGCTCGCATGATGCAGCTTCTCGTGGCGCTCCTCCCCGGCTGAGGCCGTCCCCGCATGGTGTCTGCAGCATTCCATCGAACGCCAGGACCCGTGCGGATTGACGCTTGACCTCGTGAGGGAGGACCGCTTCGGCTCCATAGACCAGAAGAAGGGGGTCTCTCTAGTCGGCTTGGTTGCGCTTGTGCGGATGGACCACAACAGACGGGCTTCGTCGTACCAGCCTCTGCCGCGAGGCTTCAGTTTCTTCTTGAGCGTCTGGTCTTGAGGCCTCTCGGGACCTCTGCATTAGCCCGCTCGGCCTATCCATTGCTGCGAGTGCGCCACCGGCGTAGCATATCTGCGTTCAAGGTTAGTCGCGATATGTTTAAAAAGGTTCTTGGTGAACTGCGAACCGTTGTCGGTGATGATGCGGTTCGGCACCCGAACCGGCTCACGATGCCTTGATGAACTTGACCGCGAGAACCAGCGGGGATGGCGCGAGCGGCCTCGACTTGGCCCACTTGGTGAATTTGTCCGGCGGCGTAAGTAGCGATAGCCCCTGGCGCCCGAGGAAAGGGCCCGAATGTCCAGCCCGGACCGCGAATGGCCAAGTGAGGGGGTGGTTTCTGAACCTCTGTTGGCTGGTGGATCTGCTTGGCATGGAATTGGCAAGCCTAGCAAGCCTTCACGAGTTCGATAGCGTCATTGGCGCGGTGGGCCAATAAAAACGCTGCGGGCATACTTGCCGACAAGGTCGTGGCGATGAATGGTGCCCACAATCTCCGCCATGTATATCTGCCGACAATTCCTTCCCTGTTCCTGGTGATGCGGTAGCGAGGATCGTCGTTGATCGTTTCGGTGAGTTCTCCATCCATGATCTTTGTATGCGTGGCTTGCCGTTTCCCACGCTCTGCCTCCTCCTCCTTCTCGGCAAAGTTCCACAGCGTTAAGTAACTCTTGAGCTCCGTGATCCGGCCTCCTCTTGAGGTTCCATTGTTAGAAGCGGCGTGCTCACGAGGCGGACCCACAGTGGGGCTCCGAGGCTGGTGGCTAAGGAGCTCCTCCGAGGCTGTCTTGTGCTTGATATGGCAATGGCGCTGAGGGCTTGAAAGCCGTTCCTCAAAACGCGCCGGGTCTGGGGTAACCTCCTGGAGGCTCGTTTGGCGATGTCGTCGGCCTCTTGATTGGTGTCGCGAGGCACGTCTTGCAGCTCAACTCCCGAGCTGCTTCTCCATCCTGCGGACTTCCATAAGGTAGGCCTCCATGTGTTCATCTCTTGGCTCATACACCTTGTTGGAGAAATTGGCGAGGCTGCGAATCGCCCTTGATGGTAGGCGCTTCACCCCCAAGGCAGCGGCGGCCTTGAGACCCTTCTCGGCCCCTCGTATTCCGCTATATTGTTGGAGACCTTCTCGCCATCTTTGGAAATAGAGTTGCGCGGCATAGTAGAGCTTGTCTGGCGGGGATATGAGCACTACCCCAGCCCGGTGCCTGCACGGAGAATGCTCCGTCAGTACATGACCCAACCTTGGCGCCGCTCCACAGGAGAGGGACCGATCTTCGCCCGGCCACGAGGCCGGTGCTTCATCCATTGACCCACGAAATCCGCCTGGTGGCCCCCTTGATGACTCTGGTCGTCTTGAACTCGAGTGGAATGCTTGCAGCTCAATGTTCCACTCGGCGACCCTTCGGCCGAGTTGGGGCTCCTGAGCACCCTCTCCGGGGGTATCTTGAGACAACCTTGATTGGGTGACCACAGAGTAGTGCCGCGGCTTGCGAAGCCACCAGCAGTCACGAGGAGCTTCTGCGGCATGGGGTACCGTGCCCTCGCATCCGTATGCAGTCTTGGCAATACACGGTGCTCGGCGAGGTTAGGGGCGTCGGTCTTTGGTGGCGTCTTCCGGAAGCTGTGGTGCCTCCTAAAGCGGCGGCGCCTCCGGGCTGGGTGCTTGGATGGGAGGCCTCCCGCCCTTAGTGCGCTCTGCTATGGCGGCTGATCTTCTTCCATTGCGGTGCTAACCACGCTAGTTCCTTGATTGGTCTTGCCTTAGCTCGGGTGGCCGTCGTGGCCTTGGCACAAGCTCCTCCCTCACTGCCACGAGCAGCGCTAGCGAGTAGGGAGTGGCGGCGAGTAGAGTACCAAGGGCTCTGAGGCGTGAGGCCACCATCCTTTGGAGGGCTGGTCGGTACCTCTTGAGGTCTTGAAAGCAGCTTTGTCGGCCTCTTGATCCCTCGAAGGGCCCCTTTTCTTCATCGGTGGAAGAAAGGCGCGCCCGCTCCCCAATTGGGAGATGAAAGCGGCCCAGGCTGTTATCGTCCGTGAGCTTCTGCATTTCCCTTAGGGTCTTTGGTGGGCTCATGTCTTCCATTGCCTTGACCTTTTGCAGGTTAGCCTCAATGCCCGGTGGGACACGAGAAACCGAGGAGCTTACTGAGGAACTCCAAACACACACTTCTCGGGTTGAGTCGCGGAGCTCCTGCGTTGAGCTCATGAAGGTTTCTTCAGGTCTTGTATCAAGGTCTTGGCCTCGCGAGACTTCACCACGATGTCGTCGGCGTATGCCTCCACATTCTTCCAGCTGTGGGCCCAAGGTGATGTGCATGAGCGGCTGGAAGGTTGCCCCGTGTTGCGCAGCCCAGGCGGCATGCGTATAGCAGTACACCCCACGGGGTTAGGAAGGCCGTCTTTTCGACATCTTCCACCGCCATCTTGATTTGGTGATACGGGAGAAGGCGTCCAAGAAGCACAACAGGTCACACTCGGCGGTGGAATCGGCGATCTGGTCGATCTTGAGGGGCGGAAGCGGATCCTGCGAGGCATGCTTTGTTGAGGTTGGTGAAGTCGACACACATGCGCTCCTTTCCTCCTTCTTTGGCACCACCCAGGGGTTGGCCAGCCAATCTGGTATCGGACCTCGCTAATAACCCCAGCGGCTTCTGGCTTGCGGGTCTCTTGACGATGAAGGCTGCTTTTCGATGGACTGCCTTCTCGCTTTACCTTCCTTTGGGCCGCGTTGGGGCACATGTTGAGGTGGTGCTCGATCACGCCCGTGGAATCCCCTTGGCTGATCGGGCTCCCGGCGAACACCTTCTTGTTACGCCTGCGAGGAACTTGACAAGGGCCTCCTCCTGTTACAGCTCGAGGTTGGCGCCTATGGTGAAGGTGGCGTTTGTGGACCCGTCCTCATCGGCGGTATCCGCTTGGTCTCCGCCTTGTCTTGAGTGAACAACTGCTTCTTCTTGGTGGCGCAGCCCCTTGGCAGGGGCTTCCGCATCAGCGGGCTGTGCTGCGACCGCCGTCTTGAGGTGATCTGGCGCCCACGGTGCACCTCAGTATCCCGAGCGCAGTGAGGGCGCTTGCTGCTCCCGAGCATCTTCATGAGGTTGTACCCGGGTGAGTTGCGGCCATGAATTTGTGTATTTGGATAGCCAAGGATGGCATTGTAGGGGAGGCGATGGGGGCGATGTCGAAATCGACCAGTTCCGTCGCGGAAGTTATCGTGGGTGTCGAAGGTCACGGAAGCGGATTGCCCCAAGGAGCTGGATGACCCCCCTCCTCGCCCGAAAAAGGCCGGTGGGCAGCAGCTGCTCCCAGGTATCTGAGAGGAGGTTGAAGGCCTCGGCCGAGAATGCGTTGAGGCGGCGCCGCGCCGTCAATAAGGTCTGGTGGCGGCAACCTGGCGGATGGTGGGTGTGCGGAGGCGAGGGGCGCTTTTGAGGCGGCCGAGTTGGTGGGGTGGTCTTGAGTCGAAGGTCAGCCGACCGCGACTCTGTCCGGCTGAGGAGCCCCCCATGAATGGCGCCGACCAGCGGAGAATGTCTTGACATGGCGGTGGAAAGCGGCGCCTCTGAGCAGCCCGAGGAGGGCGTGACAGCGGAGAACCGGCGCAGCAGGCGGGTGGCGAGAAGCCGCGGCCCCTCCAGGTCGCTGAGGCCTTGAGGGCGGTGCTTGCTGCCCGTTCCCCCGGGCGGTGGCGGTGTTGTGGCGGTGGCGAGGAGCAGCAGGCGCCCGCCGGCAGGGAGCCGTCCGAGGCGACATGGGGCGCGGCGGCTCGGCGCTCGGCGCAGGCCCGATGGGCGTCGGACATGGTTGCGGTGGTCGAGGAAAAACGAAGCGGCAAGCAGATTCAGCGCACCTACAGCGCGCCAAATGTCGGATCTGGTTCGGCAGACCCTTAAGGTTCGAACTACAGGGGTGCGTGCGGAGATCAACCCTCCACCATCTCGTACCTCGCCGAATCGCGAGGGACCTAAACTACTCGAAAGAACAGCACAAGAGACACGAGATTTATACTAGTTGGGCCACCGTTGTGGTGTAATACCCTACTCTAGTTTGTGGTGTGGTGGATTGCCTCTTGGGCTGATGAAGAACGTCTGAGGGAAGAACAGCCTTGCGAGGTCTATTCTTGGTGGGTGTGATGAACTGCTAGGTGGTGTCCCGTCGCTCTAGCTTGAGGATCGGGTCTCTATCTCTCTCTGGATTTGAATGCGGGTCCCTCTCTACTATGGTGGCTAGCTCTACTTATATAGGCGAAGGCCTGGGCCTCTTCCCAAATATTGGCGGGAAAGGCGCCAACAATTGGCCATTTGAAGGGAACAGCGGGTACACTTATCTGACTAAAGTTGGTCCTCGCTTTGCCAAAGGCTCTGAGTGATGGCCTTTGCTTGGGCTCCACGATGACTCCATTTCAGCCGTTGGGGCTGGTCTTGGTCTTGTTGCACGAAGCAGGTGCCTTTGCTTGATGCTCTCGTCTGCGCTTGCTCCTTTGCACCAAAGAGGAAAGGAGGGCCTCTTGTGAGCTGGCGCCGCCCAGCACCCTTAGTGCGTCATGGCTTGCGTCATGGGCACCTCGCGAGTACCCGCCTTGAACTCTCTGCCTCCTCATGAGCCAGCTTGGCGAGGCCGTGCACGAGGAAGTTCTGATCGTCCGCCCAGTCTGGCCCCTCGCGAGGTCTTGAGCTTGTGTTGATGAAGATGGGTTGTCTGGGCCTCCTTTGAGCCACCTTGCAGGCAGCGGCGAGCAAATCAGGGACCCCGTTCCCGAGCGCCCGACATGTATGTATAGACCCTAGGTGTTTATTTTACCCGCATGTTAGATTTGTCTTGGTTCAATAAAAAGCGAGTTGGTGATGATGGTGTGCTGTCATCACGCAATATAGGCCGTCCGATCTATATCTAACGGATAGGAAGGAAACTATGACAATTTACCGCACTCCTCTCCACATTTGCAGATAAGGCTTTCCCTCGTTCATCCTTTTCTCCCACAAGATCTTGATCTTCCGTACAGCATACAGAGCATCTTACTAATACTCCTATAATATGTATATTATTGTGAAAGTTCATATACACTGTCCGAGATTAATGCAAACACGGCAGATTTTCATTACATTTTGAACTTTTATAGGACAGAAAAATAAAATAAACCCGACCCTAAACCTATTCTACGGCGGCGACCGATGTCCTCCATCTGCGATCTCTATGTATGGGGGCGGGGTTCAAGACCTGTGAAGTGAAGGTGCGGTCTCCGGTGAGGAAGAGTAGAACACAGGATACTGACCGGCCAGTTGATACGTCTCCAACGTATCTATAATTTTTGATTGCTCCATGCTACTTTATCTATTGTTTTGGACTATAATGGGCTTTATTTTCCACTTTTATATTATTTTTGGGACTAACCTATTAACCGGAGGCCCAGCCCAATTGCTGTTTTTGCCTATTTGGTGTTTGAAGAAACGGAATATCAAGCGGAGTCCAAGCGGAATGAAACCTTTGGGAACATGATCTTCTCACGAGCGTGATCCAGGAGACTTGAACCCTACTCCAAGGAGTTCGAGGCGGTCACGAGGGTGGGGCGCGCCCTCCCACAGGCGCGCCCCTGCCTCGTGGGCCCCGACGCTCCACCTCACGTACTCCTTCCTCCTATATATACCTCGTACCCCCAACAGATCGGGGCGGGCCAAAACCTAATTCCACCGCCGTACCTTCTGTAACCATGAGATCCCATCTTGGGGCCTGTTAGGAGCTCCATGGGAGGGCATCCACCATGGAGGCTTCTACATCAACACCATAGCCCCTCCAGGTGAAGTGTGAGTAGTTTACTTCAGACCTTCGGGTCCATAGCTAGTAGCTAGATGGCTTCTTCTCTCTTTTTGGATCTCAATACAATGTTCTCCCCCTCTCTCGTGGAGATCTATTCGATGTAATCTTCTTTTTTGCGGTGTGTTTGTTGAGACCGATGAATTGTGGGTTTATGATCCAGCTTATCTATGGAAAATATTTGATTCTTCTCTGAATTCTTTTATGTATGATTAAGTTATCTTTGCAAGTCTCTTCGAATTATCCGTTTGGTTTGGCCAACTAGATTGGTAGTTCTTGCAATGGGAGAAGTGCTTAGCTTTGGGTTCAATCTTGCGGTGTCCTTACCCAGTGACAGAAAGGGTTGCAAGGCACGTATTGTATTGTTGCCATCGAGGATAACAAGATGGGGTATTTATCATATTGCATGAATTTATTCCTCTACATCATGTCATCTTGCTTAAGGCGTTACTCTATTTTAACTTAATACTCTAGATGCATCTTTGGATAGCGGTCGATGAGTGGAGTAATAGTAGTAGATGCGAGAATCGTTTGGTCTACTTGTCTCGGACGTGATGCCTATATACATGATCATACCTAGATAACCTCATAACTATGCTCAATTCATCAATTGCTCAACATAATTTGTTCACCAGTATAATATCTATGCTCTTGAGAGAAGCCACTAGTGAACCCTATGGCCCCGGGTCTATTCTCATCATATCAATCTCCATCACTTTATTTACTTGCTTTGCTTTTACCTTTTACTTTGCATCTTTATACCAAAAATACCAAAAATATTATCTCTATCATATCTCACTCTCGTAAGTGACCGTGAAGGATTGACAACCCCTAATCGCGTTGGTTGCGGTAGCTATCGTTTTGTGCAGGTGCGAGGGACTTGCGTGGCCTCCTCTTGGATTGATACCTTGGTTCTCAAAAGCGGGGAAATACTTACGCTCTTGTGCTGCATCATCCCCTCCTCTTGGGGAAAACCAGCATAAGCTCAAGGCGTAGCAAGAAGGATTTGGCGCCGTTGCGGGGAGGCTTCGCAAAAAGTCAACATACCAAGTACCCATCACAATCCCTATCTCTCGCATTACATTATTTGCCATTTGCCTCTCGTTTTCCTCTCCCCACTTCACCCTTGCCGTTTTATTACGCCCTCTCTTTCCCAATCTCCTCCTCTCTTTCGTTGCCTTTTCCTCGTCCGTTTGTTTGCTGTGTGTTGGATTGCTTGTTGTCGCGATGGCTCAAGATGCTACCAAATTGTGTGACTTCACCAATACCAATAATAATGATTTCCTTAGCACTCTGATTGTTCCTCTTGCCAATCTGAATCTTGTGAAATCAATCTGCTTTGTTGAATCTTGTTATGAAAGATCAATTAGCGGCCTTCCTAGTGAAGATGCGCTACTCATCTGAATAACCGTTGATTTATGTGATATGCAAAAGAAAAAAGATGTCGATAATGATGTCGTTAAGTTGAAGCTATTTCCTTTTTAAGCTTAGAGATCGTGCTAAAGCATGGTTTTCTTCTTTGCCTAAAAATAGTATTGATTCTTGGAACAAGTGCAAAGATGGTTTTATCTCTAAGTATTTTCCTCCGCTAAGATTATCTCTCTTAGGAGCGATATTATGAATTTTAAGCAACTTGATCATGAACATGTTGCACAAGCTTGGGAGAGAATGAAATTAATGATCGTAATTGTCCTACTCATGGTTTGAACTTGTGGATGATTATACAAATTTTTATGCGGATTGAATTTTGCTTCTAGAAATCTTTTAGATTGACATGGGAGGCACTTTATGGAAATCACTTTAGGAGATGCTACTAAACTCCTAGATAATATTATGGTTAATTATTCTCAATGGCATCTTGAAAGATCTACTAATAAAAAAGTGCATGCTATAGAAGAAATCAATGTTTTGAGTGGAAAGATGGATGAACTTATGAAGTTATTTACTAAGAGTGTTTCTTGATCCTAATGATATGCCTTTGTCTACCTTGATTGAGAATAATAATGAATCTATGGATGTGAATTTTGTTGGTAGGAATAGTTTTGGAAACAACAGCGTATAGAGAATTTTAATCCTAGGCCTTATCCTAGTAATCCTTCTAATAATTATGGAAATTCCTACAACAACTCTTATGGAAATTTTAATAAGATGCCCTCTGAATTTGAGAGTAGTGTTAAAGAGTTTATGAATTCACAAAAGAATTTTAATGCTTTGCTTGAAGAGAAATTGCTTAAAGTTGATGATTTGGCTAGGAGCGTTGATAGAATTTCTCTTGAGATTGATTCTTTAAAGCTTAGATCTATTCCTCCTAAGCATGATATCAATGAGTCTCTCAAAGCTATGAGAATTTCCATTGATGAGTTCAAAGAAAGAACCTCTAGGATCGTGCTTCCAAAGATGCCTTTATTAAGCGTGTTCTTCTAATTCCTATGAAAATCAAGATGAAGATCTAAAAGTTATTGATGTGTCCCTATTAAATCTTTGTTTTGCAATATGAATCTTGATGAAACTAAATATGATCCTCCTTTACCTAGAAGGCGTTCTAAGAATTGGAGTTTTAGATCTTGATGATGAAATTGATAAAAGTGGGATTGAAAGAAATAAAAATCTAGATGTTACTAAACCCACTATATTGGATCTCAAGGAATTTAATTATGAAAATTGCTCTTTAATTGATTGTATTTCCTTGTTGCAATCCGTGCTAAATTCTCCTCATGCTTATAGTCAAAATAAGGCTTTTACCGAACACATTGTTGATGCCTTGATGCAATCTTATGAAGAAAAGCTTGAGTTGAAAATTTCTATCCTAGAAACTCCATGATGAGTGGGAACCTACTATTAAAATTAAAATTAAAAATTATGAGTTTCATGCTTTGTGTGATTTGGGTGCTAGTGTCTCTACTATTCCCAAAACTTTGTGTGATTTGCTAGATTTCCGTGATTTTGATGATTGCTCTCTAAACTTGCATCTTGCAGTTCCAATATTAAAAAGGCTATGGGAAGAATTAATGATGTTCTTATTGTTGCAAATAGGAATTATGTGCCCGTAGATTTTATCGTTCTTGATATAGATTGCAATCCTTCATGTCCTATTATTCTTGGTAGACCTTTCCTTAGAACGATTGGTGCAATTATTGATATGAAGGAAGGAAATATTAGATTTCAATTCCCTTTAAAGAAGGGCATGGAACACTTTCCTAGAAATAAAATAAAATTACCATATGATCATGAGAGCCACTTATGGATTGCCTACCAAAGATGGCAATACCTAGATCTATCCTTGTTTTATGCCTAGCTAGGCGTTAAGCGATAGCGCTTGTTGGGAGGCAACCCAATTTTATTTTGTGTTTTTGTTTTGGTTCTGTTTAGGAATAAATAATCCATCTAGCCTCTGTTTAGATGTGGTTTTATCTTTTAATTAGTGTTTGTGCCAAGTTGGACCTATTGGATCTTCTTGGATGATAGTTATTTGATCTTGCTGTAATTTCCAGAATCTTTGTGCTCAGTGCCCGAATTGTTAAAAATCACCAGAACGTGATAAAATACTGATTCAAATTGCTTATGATCAATAAACAAATTGTCCAGGTTTTCTAAGTTTGGTAGAATTTTTGGGTTCAGAAGTTTGCGTTAGTTACAGATTACTACAGACTGTTCTGTTTTGACAGATTCTGTTTTCGTGTGTTGTTTGCTTATTTTGATGAATCTATGGTTAGTAAAATAGTTTATGAACCATAGAGAATTTGGAATACAGTAGGTTTAACACCAATATAAATAAATAATGAGTTCATTACAGTACCTTAAAGTAGTCTTTTGTTTTCTTTCTGTAGACTCACGAGATTTCTATTGAGTTTTGTGTTGTGAAGTTTTCAAGTTTTGGGTGAATTCTTTTGATGGATTATGGAACAAGGAGTGGAAGAGCCTAAGCTTGGGGATGACCATGGCACCCCAATATAATCCAAGGACACCAAAAGTCAAAGCTTGGGGATGCCGGAAGGCATCCCTCTTTAAATCTACTTCCATCGGTAATTTACTTGGAGCTATATTTTATTCACCAACATGATATGTGTTTTGCTTGGAACATCTTGTATTATTTGAGTCTTTGCTTGTTAGTTTAACACAATCATCCTTGCTGTACACACCTTTTTAGAGAGCCATACATGATTTGGAATTTGATAGAATACTCTATGTGCTTCACTTATATCTTTTGAGCTTGATAGTTTTGCTCATAGTGCTTCACTTATATCTTTTTGAGCGTGAAATTTTTGCTCTAGTGCTTCACTTAGATCTTTTAGAGCACGATGGTGGATTTGTTTTAAAGAAACTTGATCTCTCATGCTTCACTTAGATTATTTTGAGAGTCGTTATTAGCATGGTAATTTTCTTAATGTTAATATACTTGGTATTCAAGATATGTGAAACTTTCTTTTGAGTGCGTTGAATACTAAGATAAGTTTGATGCTTGATAATTGTTTTGAGATATGGAGATGATATGTGAAACTTTCTTTTGAGTGCGTTGAATACTAAGATAAGTTTGATGCTTGATAATTGTTTTGAGATATGGAGATGATCATATTAGAGTCATGCTAGTTGAGTAGTTGTGAATTTAAAGAATACTTGTGTTGAAGTTTGTGATTCCGTAGCATGCATTATGGTGAACCGTTATGTGATGAACTCGGAGCATGATTTATTTATTGATTGTCTTCCTTATGAGTGGCGGTCGGGGACGGCGATGGTCTTTCCTACCAATCTATCCCCTAGGAGCATCGCGTAATACTTTGCTTTGATAACTTCTAGATTTTTGCAATAAGTATATGAGTTCTTTATGACTAATGTTGAGTCCATGGATTATCGCACTTTTCCATCCTTCCACCATTGCTAGCCTCTCTAATACGCGCACTTTTAGCGGTATCATACACCCTATAAACCTTCCTCAAAACAGCCACCATACCACCTATCATGGCATTTCCATAGCCATTCCGAGATATATTGCCATGCAACTTTCCACCGTTCCGTTTATTATGACACGCTCCATCATTGTCATATTGCTAGCATGATCATGTAGTTGACATTGTATTTGTGGCAAAGCCACCTTTCATAATTCTTTCATACATGTCACTCATGTTTCATTGCATATCCGGTACACATGGAGAGCATTCATATAGAGTCATATTTTGTTCTAAGTATCGAGTTGTAATTGTTGAGTTGTAAGAAAAATAAAAGTGTGATGATCATCATTATTAGAGCATTGTCCCAAGTGAGTAAAGGATGATGGAGACTATGATTCCCCACAAGTCGGGATGAGACTCGGACGAAAAATAAAATAAAATAAAAAGAGGCCAAAAAAAGAGAAGGCCCAAATAAAAAAATAAAAAATAAAAAATGAGAGAAAAGAGAGAAGGACAATGTTACTATCCTTTTACCACACTTGTGCTTCAAAGTAGCACCATGATCTTCATGATAGAGAGTCTCTCATTTTGTCACTTTCATATACTAGTGGAATTTTTCATTATAGAACTTGGCTTGTATATTCAATGATGGGCTTCCTCAAATGCCCTAGGTCTTCGTGAGCAAGCGAGTTGGATGCACACCCACTTAGTTTCTTTTGAGCTTTCATATACTTATAGCTCTAGTGCATCCATTGCATGGCAATCCCTACTCACTCACATTGATATCTATTGATGGGCATCTCCATAGCCCGTTGATACGCCTAGTTGATGTGAGACTATCTTCCCTCTTTTTGTCTTCTCCACAACCACCATTCTATTCCACATATAGTGCTATATCCATGGCTCACGCTCATGTATTGCGTGAAGATTGAAAAAGTTTTGAAAATGTTAAAGTATGAAACAATTGCTTGGCTTGTCATCGGGGTTGTGCATGATTTAAATACTTTGTGTGGGGAAGATGGAGCATAGCCGGACTATATGATTTTGTAGGGATAACTTTCTTTGGCCATGTTATTTTGAGAAGACATAATTGCTTTGTTAGTATGCTTGAAGTATTATTATTTTATGTCAATATGAACTTTTGTCTTGAATCTTTGGATCTGAATATTCATATCACAATTAAGAAGATTTACATTGAAATTATGCCAAAGTATCACTCCGCATCAAAATTCTCTTTTTATCATTTACCTACTCGAGGGCGAGCAGGAATTAAGCTTGGGGATGCGATCGTCTCCAACATATCTATAATTTTTATTGCTCCATGCTACTTTATCTATTGTTTTGGACTATAATGGGCTTTATTTTCCACTTTTATATTATTTTTGGGACTAACCTATTAACGGAGGACCAGCCCAAAATTGTTGTTTTTTGCCTATTTGGTGTTTGAAGAAAGCGAAATATCAAGCAGTCCAAGCGGAATGAAACCTTGAGGCGTGATCTTCTCACGAGCGTGATCCAGGAGACTTGGACCCTACTCCAGGAGTGCAGGCGGTCACGAGGTGAGGCGCGCCCTCCCCAGGCACGCCTCCTGCCTCGTGGGCCCCTGACGCTCCACCGGCGTACTCCTTCCTCCTATATACCTCGTACCCCCAACAGATCGGGGCGGGCCAAAACCTAATTCCACCGTCGTGCCTTCACTGTATCCACGAGATCCCATCTTGGGGCCTGTTAGGAGCTCCGTGGGAGGGCATCCACCACGGAGGCTTCTACATCAACACCATAGCCCCTCGATGAAGTGTGAGTAGTTTACTTCAGACCTTGGGTCCATAGCTAGTAGCTAGATGGCTTCTTCTCTCTTTTGGATCTCAATACAATGTTCTCCCCTCTCTCGTGGAGATCTATTGATGTAATCTTCTTTTTGCGGTGTGTTTGTTGAGACCGATGAATTGTGGGTTTATGATCCAGCTTATCTATGAAAATATTTGATTCTTCTCTGAATTCTTTTATGTATGATTATGTTATCTTTGCAAGTCTCTTTGAATTATCCGTTTGGTTTGGCCAACTAGATTGGTAGTTCTTGCAATGGGAGAAGTGCTTAGCTTTGGGTTCAATCTTGCGGTGTCCTTACCCGATGTGAAAGGGTTGCAAGGCACGTATTGTATTGTTGCCATCGAGGATAACAAGATGGGGTATTTATCATATTGCATGAATTTATTCCTCTACATCATGTCATCTTGCTTAAGCGTTACTCTGTTTTTAACTTAATACTCTAGATGCATCTTTGGATAGCGGTCGATGAGTGGAGTAATAGTAGTAGATGCAGAATCGTTTGGTCTACTTGTCTCGGACGTGATGCCTATATACATGATCATTGCTAGATAACCTCATAACTATGCTCAATTCATCAATTGCTCAACAGTAATTTGTTCACCACCGTAGAATATCTATGCTCTTGAGAGAAGCCACTAGTGAACCCTATGGCCCCCGGGTCTATTCTCATCATATCAATCTCCATCACTTTATTTACTTGCTTTGCTTTTACCTTTTTACTTTGCATCTTTATACCAAAAATACCAAAAATATTATCTCTATCAGATCTCACTCTCGTAAGTGACCGTGAAGGGATTGACAACCCCTAATCGCGTTGGTTGCGAGTAGCTATCGTTTTGTGCAGTACGAGGGACTTTGCGTGGCCTCCTCTTGGATTGATACCTTGGTTCTCAAAAGCGGGGAAATACTTACGCTCTTGTCTGCATCATCCTCTCCTCTTGGGGAAAACCAATGCAAGCTCGAGATGTAGCACCAGTTGGCACACCATGCCATGTCGCCTCCCATGCCCTACTCATCCTCGGAGAGTCCCGACCTCGGCGGTGCCGAGCGTTGGGCGGCGGCAAGTAGAGACAGCGTGGTGGCGGTGCTCCGTCGTCGGCGCCAGCGTAGCCACCGCTTGTGCGATCGCGTCGCGCATCGGCTACGCCGCTATTGCGTCGCGAGGCGACTTAAGCGGCGGCGACCTCGAGCTTCATCCCGAACAAGCTCTCCCACGAGTGTTCACACTTGCGGTCATGGCGGATGTGGTGCGGTAGGAGGACGATGCGCTATGGTGTGGAGGTGAGCTGGGCGTTGCCTCTTTAAGTAGCGCATTCGGTGAGGCCAAGTGTAAAGATGCGTCATTAAGTTGCGGAGTTGGTTCCTCGGGCACCGAGCCTCTTAACAACGACATGCTCTGAGCAGGCGGCATGAATGCGGGCAGCTGGCGCCCGGCTGGGAATGCACCGTCTTGACGGCGCGAGGACGAGGTTTTGGTGTGTCGGGGTAGTCGACTGCGGTCGTGTAGCAGCGTTGGAGATGCCCTTTGCTCACATCACGATCCCGCATGTCATTGAAAAAAGCAAAACGACCGGCATGATCTCAGGTCGAGAGGATGCAGTTGGCTGCACTACACCACTCCGCAGACGCGTCCACGGCGCCCGTGCATCCTCGGCAGGCCGGGTGTTGGGGTGTGTTTGGATTGTGGCCAAAGTGCACCTTACCAAATTTTGGTCATGACACAAAGATTGGTCTTTGTTTGGATGGTTGCCATTTTTTAGCATGCCAATGAACTCTAACCAACTCTAGTTCATTTTCTTGCCAATGTCGGCCAAATCATGGGCAACCAATACCTCAACCAAAATTTTGGTCATGACCCAAAGATTGGTCTTTGTTTGGATGGTTGCCATTTCTTTGGCATGCCAATGAACTCTAGCCAACTCTAGTTCATTTTTCTTGCCAATGTCGGCCAAATCATGGGCAACCAATACCTCAACAAAATTTTGGCTACCCAATGCTTTGATGGGGCAACCTTGGGCACAAATCAAACATACCATTGGTGCGTGCCACAGCACTAACGCCACCCTCGGCACCTTTGGCTGACCGTGTCTAGCGGCGATATGGCGTGTAAGCTCACCTTGATCGCCGTGTCGAGGCAGTCTTTGGAGCTGCGCCCGTTGTTGGCTAACAACCCACATGAGCAGTTGTCGGTGGCGAGGAGGTTGTGGGCCAGCTCCTCCATTGGACTAGTCTGCGCTTCACGTCGTCCCCAGGTGTGCCCCACATGTCGGTTCCCTGTTTTCCGGCCATATTCGAGCATCGGTGCTCGCGTTGCGCATTAGGCCTTTCACTATGTAGGCCAGCGAGACAACTTATTGTTTATTTCAGCCGTTCAAGTATAATCATGTGGCGTTTGCTTATTTCTCATTCCTCTCAACCCTCTTCTCCATCGATCATGTCGCCCTCCGATCGATTCCATCCTCCCGCATGCCTCATTTGAACATTCGCGAGTATCATTCGCATATACCCACCTAGTCCTCTTTCAATAGATCTCCGGACCCGAGATGAAATCGAGAGGAGCAGAGTGAAGGCCACGTGATACCTAAGGAGGATTCAAAATTTTGAACCGGTGATCATAGCATCCATAAATCATATATAAAGGGTATTCAATGTTAGTTTAGTTTTTGAGCGTACAATATACTCCCTCCTATCCTTTCTAGTTTACATATAAGTTTTATGTGTAGTCAAAGTATCTCTACTTTGATCAAAAGGTATCAACATTCAACAACGCCCAATCAATATTGTTACATTAAATGCGTACTCCTAGATTTGTACTCGAGATGGTTTCCAATTTGACTATTGACAAGATTAATAGTACATGAGATGTATAATGTGAAAATTATATCATTGGAAACTCCTTTCACATCTGAATTGGACCGTATGCTTTGTGTAAGTTGCATGTCATATATTATTACTCTAACATTTGGTCAAAGTTAGCCTCGAAAAGCATTAGACCCTGTATGCTTTGTGTAAGTTGCATGTCATATATTATTACTCTAACATTTGTGTAAGTTGCATGTCATATATTATTACTCTAACATTTGGTAAAAGTAGTATAGTGGAAGTGGATCCTCGGCGTAGGTATCCCTGCCTTACCCTCCCTTCGGTCCTTGGAGGACCCCATACTTGCTAGGCCCGCATTCGGTTACTCAATGGGTCCGGCCACGTCGAGAGGATCCTCATCCGTAGTATACTCCCTCTGTTTTTATTTACTCCGCATAAAAGCGGAGGGTGGTGGTATAATAAATGGCAGGCGGGGAGGGAGAGGGCGTCGGTTTGCTCTCAAGCTGCGGTCCCACAAGTGGCGAAAATGCAAGACAAAGCACGTTATTCGGTGGCGGCGTGGAGGTCCATGCGTGCGGCTGCCAGCGAAACGCGACAAGAGCGATGTCTGATCAAAACCGATTGACCGGTCGTCACGGAACCACTATTCACACAGAACCTTCGCTGCTCGGCCTACACAGCCCGCGCCCTAAAACCACACCAAATCTCCAGCCCATTCCCCACCTTTCGATCCCTAGCCCGCATCAAGCGTCCCTAGTTCGCGGAAAGCCATGGTGTGCCGCAAGATCACTTACTACAAGATGCTGACGCGGAGTGCCGCGCAGAAATCGCGGCGACGGTCGGCGCCACAGACCTCCGTTCCCAAGCTCGCTTTGCGGCGGGCCAATCCCCGAGTTCTCTGGAGCCAAGCTACGAGGAGGAGGAAGCCGATCCAATGTTCATGGCGGAGGTCGCGGCGCAGAAGGCCCCAGATGGGTATGAGACGATGGACGTCGACTTCGTGCCGGCGTCCGAGTCCCCCATGGTGCAGGTGGACCAGCGGTTCAACATGGCGATACTAAAGGAGGACCGGGAGGCAGAGGCTCAACTCAACACAGAGCGCACGCATGCCGCTGCCATCGAGGCTCTCCTGTAGGTGGAACCGGATGTCGTGGATGTTAATCGGGCGTCGGAGGCTCAACTTGAGGCGGAGCGCGCGGATGCCGCTGCCATCGAGGCCCTCCTGCAGGCGGAACCGGACGTCCTGGACTTGAACCGGGCGGCGGAGGCTCGACTCGACGCAGAGCGCGCGGATGCCACTCTCATCGACGCCCTCCTGCAGGCGGAACCGGACGTACTGGACTTGAACCGGGCGGCGGAGGCTCGACTCAACGCGGAGCGCGCAGATGCCGCCGCCATCAAGGCCCTCCTGCAGGCGGAACCGGACGTCCTTGACTTGAACCGGGTTGTGCTCTCGTCCGTGCAAAGCGCCCGCACGCTCCGCTGGAACGAGTAGCTAGAGGCCGAGGACAACCACGGTGCGGAGACACACGTCGGCAGCGACGGCTGGTTCGTGCTGGCAGCCAAAGACGGCGAGGTCGTCTCTTCTATGACGATGATAGTTTTCTTTATGTTGTTGTTTTTATGGATCTTTTGCTGTGTAAAAACATATATTTGTTATGCAAGTCATCGACTTGGGTCAGATCTACCATTTCAGGCGGTTGGATGAATATCCTCGTCTCCTAACCCTTCTTTCCTTCTTCCTCACCTCTTCTTCTTCCCCAACAGACCACCACGGGCGTCTGGATACTCCCCAACATGCGGTTGGATAAGCATACTCTATGAGCAAAAATTATCATCAGCGATAGGATGGCTGAGTTTGGTTTGTTCACATGCGACGACTGCGTGTCGGTGGTCGCGTTCCCTTGGTTGGGTTTGCGGCGTTCAGGAAGCGATGTGTGAGGTGCGGTCTGACAGCATGGCGTCAGGAGGCGACCGTGTGAGGGTGCGGTACGACCGCGACAACCATGCAAGTGTACCTCCTTCTCATTTTGAAAACTTTAGGCAAGCTTGGCAAAAATGTGTGGCGAAGTTTGGCAATGCAAGGCCTAGACCCAAACAGGATAAGTACGTATGTACTAGGAGTACTAGTGTTAAGAAAGAAAGGCGGGGTTTTCCTTCACGGGATTTAATCGATACAAATCCTCGTTTCACGTGTCAATTAATGCGTATTTTTTCTCCAAAGACCAAAGATCTAACCATCTCACTCCTCATCGCTTGATTTATGCAGTGCCATGCAAACCAACCTTCTCACTTCCGCATGCATGCAGGGGATATTAATGTCCTTGGTTGCTAACCCCATCAATTTTGCCTCGATTAGTGTTAGTGGCCCTTTGCAAATTGTAATTTTGATATACTGGCCTTGTGTACGAAAAAATGGAGGTAGTAACTATATTTGACTTCCTTCCCCATTGCGGTGACGTCGACGATATCTTTTTTTGGGTGGTTTGGCGAAGTGCGTTCGACGGAGAACACCATTGAGGAGACCACGGTAAGTCGTTTACAAGTGCCGCTTTGCAAGCCGAGACAACCGCCTTATTTGCATCCGGAAGTCCTTTACTAGTACTACTAGTAGTACTAGTGCGGTGAGATGGTTTCTCGAAGAAGGCGATGGAGGAGGAGTCGTGAAGAGTGAAATGATGGTTGCTTCGTCCGTGCTTTTGTGATTTGGCGCCTCACTGCTTTGTGATTTGTGATAGAAGGGACAGGGGTAGACTCATGCTCTATCTTTACTACATGCGTCCAAGCATGGGAGAAAGAGGAGAGACGTTGCATTTTCTATTCCTTCAATCAATCAATCGAGGAGCTTCGGTTCCATCTTTTGGCTTTAGCAACACCGTCCACAATGGTTCCACGATGCCAAAGTTGTTTTCACATTTGGCTACATTGTGGATGCCCTTAACCGTACCACTTGGTTTTGCTCCTGTGCTATCTATACAAATCTCAATTATATTGATCTAAAAATTATAGAATCAAGATTAGTAAAAGGAGGTGATTTTGCGCGGATGGCGGGGAGGTTTCTTATTTGAGCAATGCTACATCCACACAATGGTTTATGTAAAGTTACGAACTGATGTGATGTGGGACTATTTGATTGGATTAAAGGAGATGATTAGGCCCACCCCACCTGAAAATCAGGGGGGCATATATAGATTAGATGGAAAGTATACGTAGCAGCTACGTAGCCCTTTGAGTTAGGATTAGGCTTCTTATTTTCGGAGGACGTTGTCCTGGCGGTTTGCTAACATGCGGTCCCATGTGTCAGTGTTTTACCAAGCCGATCCGCGTCCCACATGAGAGCAGAACAACGGCGAAGCAACCGTGGTTAAGTTGAAGAAGATGAGAGAAGCGGATTCAGCAGCAGTGAAATGATGGTTGCCGTCCCTCAACAACTACGGGAAAGGTGTAGCTTTGTGATTTGGCGCCTCATTTCTCATTCTTGCTTGGCGCCATGGTGAGGTGCTTCACCCGGCTGCTCTGCTTTATTCGGTATGTACGTGGACCCGGTAGCTTGATGTCCCACATGTCGTGAAAGGGACTAGAAGATTTATGAAAGAGTGCTCCACTCTTCTGACGGAGGAGTAGGCGACACGACGGCCTAGTGAGCTGTCACTTGTCTTTGTATAGTACTATAGTTTTGTTGTTTTGCATGATCCATCGATACAAACCCGATTAAGCGGGAAAGGCGGGATTTTTCCCATGCGGTAGATAATCTGGCCATACATTTCAAAGGCAATTTTAATGTATGCAAACTGAATAATTATAAGTAACAATATGATATCTAGTAAAACTAAAACACATATGATTTATTGTGTTAGAGTGTAGTAGTAGTCTTGTATTGCATAGTTGTTAGATATAACATGCAAACGTGTAGAGATGTAGTTTTGGAGGGCCTCTGAGAGAGAAAAGCGTATCGGTCACGAACTTGAGACTAAGCTGATTACGGTCACTATATATGTTTTGCGGTGATTATCACGGTCACTTGCTCACAGATTCAGCATCGGATTGCACTCTGTTGACCGGCCAAATAGTCGGCGTGGCGCCATGTTGACTAGTTAAATTGACCATGTTTCTTGTGGGTCCCACACAGTCGATTCGCATAGGCAAAAGTCGGATAAACACAAATTTCATGTAGCGACAAGGCTCCAACCCGTCTTGGGAATCAC
>JAHIAM010003910.1:0-30164 GCA_021605205.1 Aegilops longissima
AAATAAAGTTATGGAGCCTAGTGGCTTTATTTTACCGGGGTGGATCTGCACAAAATGTGGATAATACATGCAAAATAATGATGAAAGCATGAAATTGACAAGTTTGCCAACACTAAATTCTTGATAGAATTGCGGCTTTGTACAAAGTTACAGCAGCGGCAAGCTTTACAAAAGGATGGTTCTTGAGCAGGTTCAACCTTTGTAAAACTGGTGCTCTATATTCGGGAGTTGCTCACGAGCGCCATCTTGGTCTCGGGACAGCGCCGAGCCTAGTGACTCGTTTCACCCGATAAGGGCCTTCCCCGGGTCAACATTTGGAATTCTTGGCGGACTGAGCGCGAAGAACAAAATCGCCTTCCTCGAAGCTTGGCATTAACTGCGGCTATGGTGGCGGGAAAGCTTTGGTAACAAGCAGCTCGCCTGGCCACGGGGAACCTCCTCAAAGGGCGGTAGCGTCATCTTATGGCTGCTCTTGCTCAAACTCATCATAGCGAGTACTCGGCGATCCATCTGACGAGTTCCGTGGGGAACTGCTTCGCTCCATAGACTAGGCGAAAGGTGTCTGCGGCGATGGCTCGATTTAGCGTCGTCTGATTGACCAAAGAACCACCGCAGACTCCTCAATCCATTTCTTCTTCCGCACTTACACAGCACTGTCAAGGTTCTGGTCTTGAGTCCTCGAGCTGACGCCCGATTTGCCCTCTCTGCTTGACCGTTGCTCTCGGATGAGCAGAACGCGGCTCGCGCAGACCTTAGGCGCCGGGATCTTGGGCGTATTGTATGAAGAGTGCGACTTGGTGAATGTGTGCCATTATCGGTGATGATCCGGTTAGGTATCCCAAAACCGCCAACAATTGACTGAAGAACTTGGTATTGGCTGTCTTTGTCACCTTCCTCACTGCTTCCACTTCCAGCCACTTAAGTGAACATTAGTCGTTACAACATTGCAAGTACTCAAAGCCCAAACAGCTTAAAGGGAAGGGGCGAGATATCGAACCCCGGACCGAAAATGGCGAGGATAAAGGGATCGTCAGGAAAGCAGGCTTGAGGTGGTGGTATATCTGCTTTGAATGGAGCCTGCACGCTTCACACTTGGTTTACTTGTGCGGTTGCATCACGGAGGAGCTTAGGCCAGAAGAAACCTTCTTGGAAAACTTTCAAGACAGGCTCTCTTGCGCCAATGTGGTGACCACATATGCCTCAGTGTATCTCTGCCAGCTTACCATCCATCTTCCCGTGAATACACTTCAATTTCCACACGGTGAGTCTTCTTACGTATGGGATGTTGTCGACAAGCTGGTACATACTTATTTCTGCGGGGCTACTTTTTACCTTCTTCTTGCTCTTGGAAGTTCTCTGTCTGGCGAAGGAAATGGAAGATCTGCTGCGCCCATGTTGGAGCTTATGACTCGACAACAGGACTAAGGCACATTCGCCACTGCGGGAACATCAAACTTCTCTGCAAGAACCTGCGGTTACGGTAGGAGCTTGATGATCCCGGCAAGCTACCAGACAAAACTTGTCGAGAGGCGTGCGCTATGAAACAAACCCTAGGGCTTGTCGGGCAGTGCTCCTCAGTGATATCTGTGTTGATTTTGGGGACCTTCTTGGCTGGCTTGAGGGATCTCTGCGGAAAGTAGTCACGAAACCAACTTCCTCTTCTTACTTTCTGCAGTTGATGGTGTTATGAGTTGGTTGAGTCGGCTTGAGCACAAAATTCCTGGTTCCACGGAATGGCTTGAGAGTGCGGCACACTTTGTCGAGCCATCGGCAATATCATTACAGAGCTCTTGGAACATGTTCCATTTGCGAGAGCCTTCAAAGTGTTCTTCTAGCTTTCTCACTTCATCGGCAAGAAGCTTCCATCAGCGTCTCGATAATCTTTGTTAACTTGGCGGACGACAAGGTGTGAGTCACCTAACAATAAGCTTCCTGATCCCAAGGTCCTTTGCAATCCCAGAGACCCGGCAAGCAAACCTTCATACTCTGCGGTATTATTTGTTGCTTGCTCCTTGGGAAAGTGCATTTTGGACTATGTACTTGAGGTGCTCTCCGGTGGGTGCGATAAGCGGCACGCACCACACACCGGCCTTGCGGCAAGAAAGCACCATCAAAGTACATCAGCCACTCTTTACTTGCTTCCTTGGTGAGGATACTCGTCTCTAGAAATTTCTTCATCTTGCGTTGGCATCCATTCTGCTATAAACTCTGCCAATGCTACTGCTTTGGATAGTTGAAGTGCTTTCAAACTTGAGGCCAAAGCTTACGCAGGTTCGAGTGCCCTTTCGACAATCACACTGTTGCTTCTAGATTTTGCAATATCCTTTTGAGCCGAGCGAGTGACAAAATGTTATCTCATTGCTTGGAAGTAATGGCGCAGCTTTCTAGAGGAGCCATGAGGAGGCGAAAAGCAATTTACGCACGCAGTACCTTGACCTAGCCCCTGCGAAGGAAGCGACAAAGTAATAGGTATTGCACCATCCTTTTGCATCTTCTGCCAATCTGCGCAGATCCGCCCTTAATCGGGACCAGAGCTTGTGGTAAAAGCCCCCTGCTTGTCGCTTGGATACGCTACTCGCCTCGGTTGCCCGGCTCATCATCCGCCTCCCTCTCCGCTACTAACGCCAGCACTAACCACTTGATTGGTTGCCGCTATATACAGCAACAACTTCTCTTGTAGCCTAGAATGCGACAAGTATTAGTGGAGGACGAGTACCTCTTTTAGTCTGCGTGGCTAGACCTCAACCGAGAGTCCATTTCATTGGGACTGCCTTTTCAAAATCTTGAAAAATGGCGGTAGCATCAATGACTTAGAGATAAACCTCTTTGAGAGCAGCCCGCATAACCGGCAAGCCTTCTTACATCCTTAATGGCGCTTTGGTGCTTCAATCTGCTCAATGGCCTTGATCTTGTCGGGGTTGGCTTCAATTCCCAGCTGAGACACTGAAGAACCCGAGAAGCTTGCCGGAAGGGACTCAAACACGCACTTCTAGGGTTGAGCTTAGGGTTGATCTTGCATAGATTTACAAAGTTTCATCAAATCTTGAACCCGAGTTGCTTTGTCCTTGCTCTTGACCACTATGTCATCCATATGTAGGCTTCTACATTTACGTGCATTTGGGGCTCAAAAGCATCGTGGACTACTCTTGCAAGCGTTGAACCAGCATTCTTCAAACCAAAAGGCATCCGTACAAGCGGTATGTGCCACATGGTGTAATGAATGTGGTTTTCTCTTCATCCTCTTACGCCATGAAGATCGATGATATCATGAATATACATCAAGAAGTAAGCAGATCACATCGATTGTGGAGTCAACAATCTACAGTCGTCTGGCGGCAAGGGAAATGGGTCTTTAGGACAAGCTTTATTAACATCCGTGAAGTCAATACAAAGTCTCCATTTCCCATTTGCCTTTAAATCTTACTACGGATTAGCCAACCACGTGGGATGGAGTACTCCTCTAACAAGGCCTGCTGCTTCCAACTTCTTGATCTCTTATGCATATGAATTCTTGGCTCCTTTGCACGCTTCTGACTTTTTTTGCTTGTGGAGCGTGGGGCGAATGAACTGACTAGGTGGTGCTCAATTACTTTCACAGGAACACGGGATGGGAGATGGTTGCCATGCAAACATCGACATTAAGCCCTTGAGAAAAACAACGAGCTTCGCCTTCTATTTAGGGTCAAGCGTGGCACTGATGAGTGAAGAGTACCACGGTCACCGTCCGTCCTCAGCGGACACCTTCTTGGTCTTGGCCAGCTGCCATCATCTTCTTGCACTTGCCGGTGGAGCTCGATGGTGCGTCCTCGGCGATGAGTCTGAGCACTCGAGAAGATGCGCTTGCAGGAGTGGGCATCGAGGCTCTTGCGGACAAAGTGGTCTTCTTCTTACCGCTCTGGGAGCTTCGGTGACAAGTGATTTGCTATCTGTCGCAGCTGCTAAGTCACCGTAAATCTTAATAAAGCGCAGATAAAGCGCGCATCCTTCTTGTCGCCATGGACAGAAATAGCGGCTTATCGGGCAGGGCATCTTGAGTAAGTTATAGAAGGCATAATGAGAGGCTGCCATGAACTTGGCGAGTGTTGGAAGCCAAGTATCCCATTGTGAAGGCGATGGGAAATCGAAACGTCGAATATGACCCTCTCAGTCCTGAAATTAAGTTGCTTGCCAAATATTCTGGCGGTGTGATCTTCCCCTTGGCTTGCTCCTTCCTGGGTTGATTCCTTGGAAAGTGCGATCTCTTGAGCTCATTTGTCGAGGATCACTGAAGCTTGGCGATCTACGGAGAGGAGATCGAGTTCGAGACTTGCCCGCCCCGTCAACCAACATCTTAGTGACCTTGAGGTTGCGGATAGTTGGTGAGACCAACATAGCAAGCACCCGGACGCGATTATGCGATCGAGGTGGTCCTCAATATCAAAAATGATGAGGCGTCTTGGACCACTTGAGAGGTCTACGACTCCACGGATGGCTCTGTTGCATTGACCTCCGCATCCATTGCTTGAGTTGGCGGTGTGAGGTATGCGGAAGAAGCACCAACGTCAACGTAGAACCTCTGTTGCCTTAAAAACTCCTGCTCATTGACTTCATACGTCTTCCATATCTTCATCATCATCGCCGTCTTCATCTTTATCCGGGACCCATGGCGAGGTCATCTCCTTGCGCTGCTTAGCTTTACGCATGGCGTCCTCGGCAGGTCTCTTCTTGCACTAGCTGCCGCAGCACCTTCTGAGCCTTCTCCTTGTCTGCGCCGCACTTCGTACCAGCATACGGTTCTACAAAGCTTTCGACCTTCTTGCAGCTCTGGAGTCATGGCCCTTAGTGCGGTGGTTTTACCATCGATCTGTTGCGGGAATCGTCGCTTGTCGGCGGCCGCCCGGCACTGGCGATGGGTATCGGTGACAACTTCGCTGCGGAGCCACCATCCTTAGCCTTCTTGGCGCCACTTCCGTTACGGACCCTTTCGGCGCCTAGTACCTCTTTACTCTTCTTCTTTACTGTTGTTCCGCCTGCGGCTCTTCTTTCTTTGAGGCGATCTCTTCTTATCGAGATCCTGCTCCAATGTTCTCTCACAGAGTCTTCTTCCTTCTTCAGCCCGTGCACTTAGCCGGCCAAGGCATACAGTTCAGCGGCGTCCTTGACTTTGCACATCGCCATCTCCTCCTTCATCCTGCCCAGTTCACTTGCGTTACGATGAAACACGCTGTCTCCTGCACTGAGGGTGGGCGTGCACGGATGTTGTAGTGCACAGCAGTGAATCACTGAATGAACTTAGCGGGGACTCTCCTTCCCTTCAGGCGAGTAGGTGAAGATCACTCTCTCTAGCCGCATGGGAGGCTTGTGGCGCTTTGTGAAAGGCTCCGACAAACGAATAACTGAGATCTGCCCAAGAAGATATGGAGCTGTCCGGCAAGTGCATGAGCCAAAGACTCGACATTTGGCTTGAGCACAGGAGGGAAGTAGTTGGCGAGGATCTTGTCGTCTAAATCCCCCGCAGCTTGCACCGCAGCCGTGTAGAATCTTGAGGAACTCCAAATGGGTGTGTCCTGCCATCATACTTCTACAGGACATCTGGCTTGAAGTTTTTCTTGTCAGAAGACTTTGGACTTGCCGCAGCTCACGGGTGACATGAGGGCAACCTACAGCGTCTGACAAGTCACACAGTTCCACAGGCGCATGCATGTCAGCAGCGGCCCAGTGTGGCGCCGATCAAATTGGCGTAGCGCTTCTCTTGGCGCTTTCGATTGAGGTCGGCGTCTTCTTGTTGCCGTTCCTTAAGAACTTGGCGCTGATCCGCAGTGAGCACCGTGGATCCGGCTTGTGGATGGAGTCGCTGTCAAGGTGGATCCGAGGCTGTGTGATCTTAGCCTTGAGGAAGGGGTGTGGTGCATGGTAATGTCACCCGCATGTCTCGTCGCCATCGTGCTCGTGCGCGTCGTCTACGCCAGCGATGGCTGTTAGTTACCATGAGGGCGTGCGCCATTAGCAAAGCGATAGAGACTGCGGATGGTGGCCTCCATTCGTCGACCTTGTCGGCCGTTGGAGGGTAGTCTAGAAGGAGTTGAGCTCTCGCCAAGAGCTTCATTGCTGAGTGGTGGGTGGTAAAAAGCGTGGCGCGAGCGAAGCAGGATATGCTCGAACTTCTAACCAAGTTGGGAGGAGCAGCATCCATAGCGATAAATACTCCGCTCGTACCAGCATCTTTGGCGTGCATCACGGGCCTCGAGGCCTCGGGATCCTCCAACTTAGCGCCAGATCCAGCGGCGTATGGCTTGCGAGCACCATGCCAGCTTGTCGGTCCCCCACGCCTCTGAGATGGGCAGCGGTCTGCGGTGGGCCTTGGCCTCGCGCCGCCTTGTCCTTGGACTGGCAGCGTCGTGGGCTCCCAGGCGGCGCCGTTCCTCCGCCACGTCTTCCCACCACTCGTCAGCTCGGTGGTGGTGGGTTTGTGAACAGCTCTGCTGCTTGAAGCCTTCTTCTTTGGTGGCATGTTAGTGAAGATGATGAAGAAACTGCTCGCATGAGCGCGGATCGGGTTCCACACAGCCTCGGCGCCCCCTACAGGCGCCAAAGATGTCGGGGAAGGTGATCGTGGCCCACGAACACCTATGGGACCGAGTCCCTTGTGGTTGGAGGGGAGGTGCACAAAAAGCGGATCGAGGCGATGCAGATGCAGTAGATTACCCGGCTTGAGCTCTCAGATAATACTCCTCTCTGCTTGGTTGATTGTATTCTTGCTAGGGAGCAATGGGAGCTACAAAACCTAGCTTTGAGTGAGTGTGGTCTCGAATGAGGTCGAATGGTGGCAGCACCAAACCCTCTCTCGTTGCACATGGGCCTCCTTTTATAGGTTCAAGGGGTCACCACAGTGGCAAAGTAGACAAAGGTAAAATAGGAAAAACGATGGTTGGTACACGCTTTGTCACGGATGTCTGATGATCTATACCTAACTCGTGCGGCAAGGGACAAGAGTAATAAATGCCCGTCCACATACGCTGAAACGATTAATAAAGGACCGTCAAGTCGCCTCCGTTTGCCACGATGGTAGCTCGTCGGCGTAATCGCTTCGCCCGCTCCCAGCTCGGCTGCTGGCCCTTTGACACGTGCGTGCTGGAATAGCCCGGCGACACGTTGGCGGATGAGTGGGGCGGAGATGAAGAGAGGTTACTGCCCGGCAGCAAATATCTTGCAGCGGCTGAATCCTGTCGGCTCGGGGCTTGTCAGCCCACCAAGCCTTCCGGCAAGCTCCTCTTGCGGGGCCTTATTCCTTCATGCCTTGAGTGGCCTTCCGGCAAGCTCCTCTTCTTAGGGGCCTTGATACTTTGTTCTTGATTGGCTCCAAAGGAGCGCTGAGGATCTTAGCGGTCACTAGGCCAGCCTGCGTAGTCTTTGCTAACTGTCGGAGTTGCGAGTTCGGGATACTAGGTACCCCTACTCTAGTACACCAGTGAGGCCACGACCGTGGCGGGTTTCATAGTGACAAAGGCATTCTTGGTGGCAAGATTTGAATCGATTCACATCCACCAAGAGGCTTTGCATCGGCGGCAGGCGATCATGATGCTTATCCTGTTTACGATGCAAGGCGAAGCTCTCGGTCATTGAAACCGGGATCGCTTAGGGCCTTTGAGCAATAGTGCTTTTCGATTGGCTTGGTTGTTGCATGATGAGCCCGTGTAGTACCAACCAGAGGATAAACTTCGAGTTGCAGCAAGAACTCCTTCAATAGGTTGCGTGAAGCTTTGTGTCGATATTGTGAAGATATAGTGACTCCTTAGCAGGTTTAGGGTAAATGGCCCGATAGACATAAATAGATGGTTGTGAAGGGCGATAGTTAACGGAAGAGTGAAGCTTGATGAGGTGCATTACCCATGGACCGTAAAGCGTCGAGACTAAATAGTCGAGAACCGGATGCGACAAGTTGCACGATGAAGAAATCTTGTGCATTGAAGCTGATGCCATTGAGGATATAGAAAACCAATGTCTTCATTGCGCCTTCAAGCTTTCTTTGCGGAGAATGTCCTTTGATAGGCCATAGAGTTAAGCCTTATAATATGATAAATGGTGGGGCGGATACTCTAGGTCTTCAACAAAGAATTCCTTTGGATATTCACATCGTGTGGCGATGGCTTCATCATGCTCCATCACATTTGGCTCATATTAGCTCGGGCTTATGGAATATGCTCTCCAAAGCATTGCGGTGAAAGGCGACAACTAGGTTCGCTGAGTTCACAGGTGGGCGAGGCGGTCTCTATTATATCTTGGGCTTTGGCTTCATTGTGTACATCCTTTGTCATCCACTCAAGGACCCAAGTCTTGGATCCTTGTTGTAGCCACAAATGTGAAGAGTGGCATAGAATTGTAGCAGAAGCTCCTCATTCCAATCTTCTTTGTCGGTCTACAAACTTCAGAAGGCCGACATCTACGAAGCGGTCTAGGGCTTCTTCCAAGAAGGCGGGTCAGCAATGGCCGCATTCTAGGCATATGGGGAAAATCGCCCTTGATTGTATAAGATACAAGAGTAATAACTGCGTTGTTGATAGCTCCAAAACCGATCGGATGAAATTCTTGGATTGAATATGGGTTATTGGCACTATCAAAGAAGGTTTTGTGTGCTTTGAAGCTATTCATTGAACAATCTGGCGAAGTCATGATACCAGAAACCTTGGCAGCTTTGGCTTTGGCCTTGAACACGAGGCTGTGCTCCACATGATAGTCAAACTACGGTCCGGGAGGCAGGTAGGAGGAACTAGAATGGGCCAGCAGGTGGTGACAAGTTGACCATGATCAAATGCTTGCTCAATGTTGTGAGGCCTTGGAGGTGATGCAGGGAAGCGTGGCATTGACACTGGCTTCAAGCTGCACATTGGCCGGGTGCAACATTAGCTTCTAGCACTAGCTTCACTTCAGGTGCCACAATATCTTCAGCCATGACAGCGTCATTGGCTTGAGTGGTGTTGTGTGTGGCTGCTTTAATGTTTTCAACCTCCACTTGAGTAGGCTGGAGGGTCAGGCACAGACTCGTTCTCCTCGAGAACAACTTCTTGGTTGGTGGGGTGTAGCAACTCGCTCTTCTTCTTGTGGGGTTCTTGGTGTTCTTGGCTGATGCAGCGGTATGTCTTCAGCTTTGGCCGGACTCGAGGCGTTCGCGATTGGAGTGGCGTCGGCAAACACTTGTCGTGCTCTTGAGTTGTTTTGCACTTCTCATACAGGCAGCTTCGGCATGGCGACACGTGGCCTAGGGCCTTTCTGCGAAGCTGCGGAATCTGGCGACGCCTTTGGAGATGGGGTGGTCTGCACCATGTAATTGTCATCATCAAATGCAGGAGTGGTGACTTGAGGAGAATCTTGGGTGTGTCTTGGCTTAGTGTGTCTTGGGGTGATCAGCCCATGATGCATCTGAGCAATTGGCGTCAAGGGCGACCAATCTTGATGAGTTCAACTATTACGTGAGAAAAGGTGATGATACTGTTTGGTGTTCGATCGAGGAAGGACTTCATCCTCATCTACATTGTCGTGATGACCAATGTCTTCAGCTATGATGGGGTCAACAAATGTGGAACTTATTCATCTTCATGAGCCTCTGTGAAAGTAGGCTCGTGGATCCTGTCTGACACTCTTGGTTTTGCGGATGCGGGACAAGCAACGAGATGGGCTCGACAACAAGGGGCTCTACGAGGAGCAGCCCGATCTTTCTTGAAGACTTTGTCTTCCGCTTCTTAGTCTTTGGTGCATCATCGGTGGCATTCTTGTTCTTGCGCTTCTTGGCTTTGGCCTCGGCTGCCCTTGTCTTCTTGATTCTGAAGCAGGTGTAGGGACCTTAGGCCGAGCACATCATCTTGGCGAGGGAAGACAATGCGAGGTGCTTCCTGCCTTGAAACTTCAGGCTTGAGCCCTGGGCTTCTTCTTACATTTGGCAGCCTTCTTGGGGTCAATGCACGGGCGCCCAAGAGCCTTAGCTTTTCAGCCTCATTATGAACTTGAACACATTCTTTGGCGGAAAGTTTCATCGCTCTCTTGATCCTTTTGCTGCTTCACGTTTCTTTTGAAACTGCTCTTTGAGTCATCGCGGCATCTTCTTGAAAGCTTTGAACATCAGCCACCTTTGAGATTGGCCATGTTCCTCTTGAATTGAGCTTTCTCATGATCAATCCTCTTCTTGATTTAGCGATCTTGAGCGAGCCAGCTCATTAGCAATGGCACTATGGAAAGAACAACGATGCCAATTGGAAGCTCAAGATCATCGATCTTTGATGCTTGGGTTGTCAAACCATTCATCAATGAAGTTATTCAAAATATCCACATCAAAGAGGCGAGATCATTGAAGATATCCGCCTCCTCCTTGCTCTTTATGAGCATCTCAAAAGCATCATCACCAAGATGCGTAAATCATTTGAGCCGGATCAATGGTGGCTTCTTCATTCCATAAAATATCGGTGAAATTGAGTTCTTGCCCAGAACTGCGGATGGGCTTCTTACGGTTTGAAGACTTCTTGGTCTTCTTGGAGATCGAGAAAGATCTTGAGGCGCACACTTGCTTCGAGTGGTGCGGTGGCCAATGGCTTGAGGGCGAAGCTTTAGGTGCAGACAAAGGGCTTTGAAGCCTTTGTTTTCTTCCTTTTGTGGCTTTGGTGGGCTGGCGCTTCGCCGATGTCGGCATCATCCATGATTGATCCAGCTGTAGCCCTCACGAGTGGCGATGTAGGAGAAACCATCAAAGTTGTCAAGGGGCCGATGACAGGGATTGGCATCCGCGTGTTCCATCAGCCACAGGGCGAAGGACACAGGGTTGAAATTACATCAAGATTCTTCTTGTTCTTTCTGATGAAATCCTTGGCAAACTTATAGTTGCACTTGAACAGATTGTCTTCCCGACACCATAGGAGAGAGGATGGGTTGGCATTTTCACGTTGAGGTCCTCGGACCATGCAAGGATAGAAGCCTTGAGCAATGGTTTCGGACTTGGACTTGGGTTGAAGATTTTTGTATAAGATATCTCCCCAAGGTCTCTTGATGGCATTTTTCTCAGCGTACTCAGCAGTGAAGAATCTGTACTTGAACCATTCCTCTGCCCAATATCTTCGAATCCATTGGATTCGAGTCTTGCCTTCACCATAGGTTTCCTCAGGATCTGTCTTGTACATTTCATATAGATGGGTGGCAAATCTTTGGATGTATTTCCACGGTATCTGTCTGCCCTTTCTTCTTGACTTTTACGTAGCCATGAAGTTCAAACTGAATGGCTTGAACTTCAAAACTCTGTCTGCGCTGGTCGGGACGAGGAACGCTTTCAGGAGAATTGATGTGGCGCTATAAGAACTACGCAAATGAATGCAGACTATGAGAACCAAGGATTCTCCACGGACATGTACACATGTGAGCATTAGAGATCACGAGGAAGGGGAAGAGGTCATATGCATTCTCGAGAAGATTTTGAAGATAAATTAGTTTGAAGACATTGACCTCATAAGCGCGAAGACATTCACTTATTTGTTGAGAGTTGGTTCGAGTTTGTGCGAATCAAGAATAGGTACAAGTGAGGAATCTAACTAGTTGTGGAGCATAAGTAAATATACTAGGCATGATATGAGATGCAGAATAGGATATATCAATTTTGAAGGTTTAGAAACCACTTTTGGTGGAGAAGGATGGATCTATCGGATCAAAAGGCAGTAAAAGTAAGTTTAATTACCACGAAGAACTGCTAGGCGGAGGTGGAGTGGGAGGCGGCAGTTCAATCTCCGTTACCCTAACTTGGTGTCGAGAAGACACCTCTGGTGATGGAGGAGGCGAGGTCCTTGACGGCTTGAGGACAAGCGTCGGTGAGGTCATGACAGCTAAAGCGCTTCGTCGCCGACATAAATCGAGAGCTAAGCAGTGGTGCTAGGGTTTGTGAGAGGTGGAGAGGTGGGAGAAGGATTTTGGCTGTGATGTGATGTCTATTTATAAGAAAGGGACAGCACAACACAATTATCTGAGAATACCCTGGCGGTTCACATCGAGGGACACGTGGCAAGCATGCAACACATTGGAAGTTGTTCCATGTTCCCACGCATACTGATTTGTCGAATGTGGTGTTTTGTGGCTTCTCGGGTTTGAGCAATAAGGATATAGTATTTAAAACAGATTCAATTTTTATCTTTGTATCTTCTGGCGACACAAGGGCCTTGAGAGAAGACATTCGACGATTTCAATAGAATGCATATGATTTGGATAGAGAGAATTTGAGGTAGAAGCATAGAAGAGGTTAGGGTCGATCACATTCACTTAGATCAAAAGATTCAAGCAAGAAGACATAGCTATAAGTGAATGTTGTGAAGGTGAACACAAATATATGTATATATCGAATAAGACCAAATCAACATTGTGAAGATAAACATGAAGTCAAATCAATGTTGAAGACAAACCAAATCACAGGAGACTTTGCAAATGACCACGCGGATGAAACACTTCAAACAATAATTTGGTGGTGGCGTTACCCACCGTATAGGAAGTACTAGAACCGGACCACGGCGCACAAATTATCGTAGGCGCTCAGAAGTCAAATTCCGCTTTGATGTATTCACACTTAGAGTGTATGTCTTCATTGATTGAATATATAAGTTACTTTGTGTGTTGCACATCTAAGTCATCTACATGCATAAGTGTTAGGATGTGTGTCCAATCACATGACATTCGAGGATTCTAAGATATTTAGCTCACACATAACTTGCAAAACCTTTTTATCCTCCAAGGGCTTTGTGAAGATATCTGCCAATTGCTCTTTGGTTTTAGCGTGGTGATATCAATATCTTCCTTCAAGACATGATCTCGGAGAAAGTGATGGCCAATTTCAATGTGCTTTGTCTTGAGTGCTTGAAGCTGGGCTGTTGGCAATCTTGATGGCGCTTTCATTGTCGCGATAGAGTGGCACATGCTTCAAGTGGACACCATAGTCCTTGAGAGTTTGCTTCATCCAGAGAAGCCTGACAGATCTGACAACAATGTATTCAGATTCAGCGGTGGAGAGAGATACATAGTTACGCTTCTTTGAAGACCAACATATAAGTGATGCGTCCCGAGAAAGTGGCATGTGCTGATGTGGACTTGCGATCAACCTTGTCACCGACATAATTAGCATCGAGAATCCAACTAGATCAAACTACGAGCCCTTTGGATACCATAATCCTAGTGTTGGGGTGTAAGCCAAATATCGAAGAATTAAACTTCACGGCTAAGTGATCGATTCCTTTAGTGCCGCTTGGAATCGGGCACACATGCAAACACTAAGCATTATATCTGGCCTAGATGCACATAAATAAAGTAAAGAACCAATCATGGAGTTGTATACCTTTTGATCGAACTCTTTACCATTGGCGTCAGGACCCAAATGACTTTTGGTTGGCATTGGCGTCGTGTAACCTTTGCAATCTTGCATTCCAAACTTCTTCAGGCAATCTTTGAGATATTTCTCTTGAGATATGAAGATGTCATTGCTCTGCTGACGGATTTGAAGACCAAGGAAGAACTTCAGCTCACCCATCATGGACATCGATATTTCTCTTGCATCATGTGTCCAAACTCATCCTTTGTATCTCTTGTCGGTGCGGTAGAAGATAATGTCATCCACATAGATTTGGCACACAAGCAGTTCTCAAATCATATGTCTTCATGAAGAGTGTAGGATCTAGAGAACTAGTTTTGAAGCCTTTGCTCTTGAAGTCTTTGAGTGTGTCATACCAAGCACGAGGGGCTTGTTTGAGGCCATCTGATTGCCTTGTTGAGCTTGTATACCATATCGAGGATGTTTTGGATCTTCAAAGCCGGTGGTTGTGCAACATACACTTCTTCTTCAATCTTGCCGTTGAGAAAGGCACTCTTCACATCCATTTGATCTGGAAGGATGTTGTGATGGTTGGCATAGGCTAGCGGTATGTGAATGGCTTCAAGCCTAGCCCGGAGCATATGTTTCATCGAAGTCAATCCTTCAAATTGAGTATATCCTTGAGCAACAAGATAAGCTTTGTTTTGACAACTTGACCATGCTCATCTTGCATGTTGCGATATATCCATTTGGTGCCTATGATGTTGTGCTTGCGAGGATCTGGGCCGCTTGACTAATTCCCACATTGCTCAGCTCAAGCTGTTGAAGCTCTTCTTGCATAGCTTGAATCCATTCGGGTTCCATGAAAGCTTGACAACTTTCTTAGGTTCAGATATTGAAACAAATGCAAAGTGCCCGATAATTTGCTACTTGCGTTCTCTTGAGCAGTGAGTGGACCAGTGCATTGATGCTATCAATTATCTTCTCAATCTATACTTCATTTGCAACACGAGGATGGGTTGGGACGATGATTTTGCTCTTCTTGATCATTGTCTTCATTTTGAGCATTGGCTTACGGCTGAGCATTGTCTCCGGAGTTGATTAGGTGTGGAAATGATAAGTTCCTCTTGACTGTGCCTCGGAAGGTATGATTTCTCGGTTCACATAAGCAGATTGATTCACTAGGAGGACTTCATCTAGCACATTTGGCAGGTGCTCTCTTTGCGAGCCGTTAGTCTTATCAAACCGCACATCCACAGTTTCAACCACTTTATAGTGAAAGAGGTTGAAGACTTTGTAGGAGTGCGAATCCTTTCTGTAACCAAGCATAAAACCTTCATGTGCTTCGGTTGCAAATTTTGAAGTGTGATGTGGATCCTTGATCCGCACCTAGCCCAAATACTCTGAAGTAACTGACGTTTGGCTTCTTACCAGCTAGGAGCTCATAGGATGTCTTCTTGAAAGCTTGTGAACATAAACACGATTGATGACATGGCATGCGAGTATCAATGGCTTGAGCGCGAACTTTCTTGGAGTCTTGTACTCATCAAGCATCGTCCAGAGCCATCTCGATAGGTGTTATGTTCTTGCGCTCCACGATGCCATTCTCTTTGAGGTTTGTATGGGCGAGAGAACTCATGAGTGATGCCTAATGTATCAAGGTAGAGATCGAGGCGGTGTAATTGAATTCTATGCCATTGTCGCCGATGTGTTGATCTTGGCGCCATAGTTCGTCATGGCACGATTAGCGTGAGCGTCTGAAGACATCCTGCACTTCATTCTTGTAAAGGATTATATGCACCACTACAAAAAAGACACATCCGGGACATTTTGGGCCCAGCGAAAAAAATTATGTCATACTTATGACACTTCTATGACGATAATTGTGACAAAACCGGTATCATCATAGATGTGGTGGGGTCCTACTTCTATGACAAAAATCATGATAGAAAATGGGCTTTTAAGTCACAGGCGGGCGGAGCATGGTACGCATGACATTCTTTGGAGTGCGTCCATGACGGAAAAAACCGTGGTAGAAGCGAGAGGCGAGGAAAATATTGGGGTGTTCCAGTTCACGATGGGTGGTCGAGGCGGAAGCGATGCGGCGTTTCTTTTCATTACCTTGCCTTGGCAGGCGTGGAGTGCGGCGTTGGGCTCTAGCGAACCGGCGTGGCATTGGGCTCTATGCGAACCCGGCGATTACCTTGCTGCGAGCTGTCGTTCTTGAACCCAGGCGATCGATCAATGGCTGTCGCGAACCCGATCGAGCAATTCCTTAGCTGCTTACGCTAAGCTGAAGCCAATAGATGTTGCCTCTGGATGAGCAGTGGCGTTCTTTGGGGAGTTGGATGAACAGTTCGGTGGGGGTGGATGAACATGACCTGTGGTGTTGCCTTTGGATGAGCGAGTGAGTGTTCTTTGGGGTTTGGATGAATAGTTCCGGTGGGGGTGGATGAATAGGACCCGTGGTGTTGCCTCTGGATGAACAGGACCCCAATCGATCGAGCGGTTGGGGCTGGATGAAACGAGGACCCGTGGAGGCTGAATGAACAGGACCACCCCATGGAGGCGGGATGAGCGATGAAGCGGTGGAGAATTTGGATGAGCGATAGCTCGTGCGACGGTGGTTGAACAAGAGCCGTGGAGAGGGCTCGTTGAATAGTAGCGAGTGGAAGTAGCGGTGAAGGCTGGATGAAGCGAGGCCCGTGAATGAGCGATGTCGCGGTGGAAGTGGAGGAGGTCGACGGTGGATGAGCGATGGCCCGTGGAAGGTGGAGGGTCGGCAGTTATAGCGCCCTCGATGCGGCTATATCTCCCGTGTGAAGCACGACTTAGAGGCATAACGCATTGAAAGCAATGTCGCAAGTGAGGTAATCTTCACACAACCCATGTAATACATCGGGAAAGAGATACATAGTTGGCTTACAATAAGCCACTTCACACAATACATGAGTAAAGCATTACATCATACGAGATACAATCAAGGTCCGACTACGGAACCAAAATAAAAAAGACTACCCCAAATGCTACAGATCCTCGATCGTCCCAAGCTGAGCTCCACTCTTGATCAAGCTGAAGCGAAAAAGACAATGAACAAGATCTTCATCGAGCTCCTCCTTGAGCTCGGATGTCACCTCTGCAGTTTCATCGGCACATGCAAACTGGTTTTGGAAGTATCATGAGTCAGGGACTCAGCAATCTCACACCTGCGAGATCAAGACTATTTAAGCTTAAAAGGTAGGACGAGGGTGGGGAGGTGGAGCTGCAGCACAGCGACTAGCATATATGGTGTCTAACATACATAAATGAGGCGAGAAGAAGCAAAAACGCAGTCGAACAACTATGATCAAGTGATCCTAGAACAACCTCGTCAAGCATAACTCCAACACGCGTTCACTTCCCGGACTCCGCGAAGAGACCATCACAGTTACACTGCGGTTGATGTATTTTAGTTAAGGTCAACCGGGTTTTCTACCGGACATTAACAAATTCCCATCTGCCTCATAACATGCAGCACGGCTTTGAAAGATAATACCTGCGGGGTGTCCCAACAGCCCATGATAAGCTCTCACGGTCAGCGAAGGATATTCCTTCTCCGGGAAGACCCAATCGAACTGGAATCCCGGACTACAAGACATCTCGACAATGGTAAAACAAGACCAGCAAGACCACCCATTGTGCGAAAAATCCCGATAGGAGCTGCACATATCTAGTTCTCGGGGCACACGGATAAGCTAAGCGTCACTGGTACCGGCGTAATCCAAGTTGCCAAGGAATGGTCCATACGGTTCTCTAGTTTGGACCAACACTCGAAGGAGCACGGCCGGGGGTAAAATAAAGATGACCCTTGAGTCTGCAGAACCCAAGGAAAAAAGGCTTAGGTGGCAAATGGTAAAACCAAGGTTGGGCCTTCTTTGGAGAGAGTCTTATTCAAGCGAACTGTCAAGGGGTCCATAAATCACCCAACCCGTGTAAGGAGCATAAAATCCGGGAACATAACACGGTATGGCGAAACTAGAGGCAAGAGTGGAACAAAACACCGGGCATAAGGCAGAGCCTTCCACCCTTTACCAAGTATATAGGTGCATTAATTAAATAAGATATATTGTGATATCCCAACAAGTAAACATGTTCCAACAAGGAACAACATCTCCATGTTCAACAAGGAACAAACTTCATCTTCACCTGCAACTAACAGCGCTATAAGAGGGGCTGAGCAAGCGGTAACATAGCCAAACAACGGTTTGCTAGGAAAGGATGGTTAGAAGGGCTTGACATGGCAACATAGGAGGCATGATAAGCAAGTGATAGGCATCATTAGCATAGGCATAGCAAAAGAAGCGAGCATCTAGCAAGCAAAGATAGAAGTGATTTGAGGTATGGTCATCTTGCACGAAATCCCGCAAGGAAGAAGAAACGAGTCCATGAAGAAGACAAGCGGATGTAGTCGAGCGAATCCTCACAACTCGGAAGGAAACCGAAGCTAACGAGAGAAGCAACCGGAAAGAAGCAAACAACATGGTAAACACACAAGCATAAACATGTCATGATGCACAAACAAGTATGATGCATGTCGGTTTAATGAGGCATGGCATGGCAATATGCACAAACAACACTACAAGTTAAGTGGAGCTCAATATGCAGCGGGTTGCATATTGACAAAACACACATCACTTATTTAGTTCTCTCCCGATTAGGTTACCAAACAATATTAAATGTTGGTAAACATGGCAATAGAGTGAGGCATAAGTAAACTAACTATTTAAGCAAATTTAAATGAAGTAGGAACAACAAACAACAATTCGGAAAATCCTCATGTGCATATTTCGAATTTGGTACTGTTCTGACCTAAAGCATATTTTAGAGTTGTTAAACATGCAAAGTAATGCTACCATGTTAAACTAGGCATTTTCCACCCATTTACATATAAAGTTTAATTAAAACCGAGCTACGGTTATTTAGTTATGAAATTAATCATTTTAGCATGGCATATAAGCAAATTAATGCAAACAACAATTATAAACATTTAAATGTTGTTATCATGATCTGGGATGACATGTGCAAGATTTATCACAATTTTATTAAAAGTTGACATGAGCATGTTATGAAGCATGTGGTCACCATGGCGGAGCGAAAAGGTGCCCGCATCGGCGAAACAAAAATGGTGCCACGGCAACATATGGGTTCGGTAGCTCACGGAATACCGGTGCAAAAGGCGTCGGATCGTGTCATGCAAGGATGGTGGGGTGATCCGGATGCGGGTTCCCGCGAAGCGGCGGCATGGCAAGCGAGAGCGATGCGAAACAAGCAGACGCGGTACAAACATATCGCACATCTCATTCAACACACATTCGGTCCACGGCGGTCGTTCTCGGCGGTTATACCTTCGAGCGTGCGTTGGCGGAATGCGTTTAATGAAATGAAGCGTTCTCGCGATGATGCGTCGAGGAAGTAGTCGTACGGCGTAGTGGAAGTCGTTGTTCCGTGGCGGCGGTAGTTGTACCGTTTTTACGTAGATGTCGGGGTCGTCGGTAGGGTACTCGGCGAATCATCGTGGTACTTAGCAAAATTTCTCGGAGAAGATTGACGGTCCAGATGCAGGTCTTGCAGTGTAGTCAAACTTGGTGTATCGAAGAAGTACTTGGTGAATCCACGTGGTGAACACGGTCGTAGTGGTACTTGGCCTTTCGTAGACATCTAGGGTCATCGAAGCTGTAGTTGGCGTCCACGGAACTAGCGGCGGGCGCCCGGTCTCAGAGTCTGATCTTGAGGAGGTCGGCGGTGGCTGCGAGGAACAGGAGGAGCTACCGGGGCCCGAGGCAAGCATAGCCAGCACAAAGCAGCAGAGATGGCAGCGAGTGCCATCGAAGTGTCGTGGAGGTGGGCTTCGGCGGAGAGGCTCGAGGCACAGCGAGCTCTGGTGGTCGCATGCGTCACGACGAGAGAAAGCGTGGGGGCGGCTGGGGCAGGCAAGACTGAGGCAGCAGACCAATGACTCCGGTTGCCGGCCAGACGGGGCTCGGAGAGGTGGAGAAAAGGCGGCGAGGGGCTCGGCAGCAGGGGCGCGGAGTTGGCCAGCGAGGTGCTTGGAGTGCAGTGCAAGGAGGCAGGGCAGCGAGGGATGTGTGGGGAGGAGATGGGGGCTGGCTGGGGAGGAAGAAGAGAATGCGAGGGAGATGAGGGAGGAGGCTGCGAGAGCAGCGGAAGAAGCCTTGATGTGATGGGGTCTCGGCTGCTCTGGCAAGGGAAGAAAGGCGCTTAGGAGCAGGCACGGGCTGGTCGTCGGCGAGGCTGACAGGGAGGTCTGGTGGCCTTGACACCAAAGCAGCGGAGGTGGTCAGGCTCGGGTCTCGGGGTGGAGGCCGAAGGGATCAGGCGTGGGGAGATGGGGATCGGCGTTCGGCTCTCCCTGGCAGCGTGACCGGGGCGAGGACGAGGGAGGTTAAGCGGTGGAGGAAGGATCGAGGGAGATCGATGGAGAGGATCGGGGCCTAGGGTTTAGGTCTTGGTAGCGGCGGGCCATGGGCCGTGGGCAGCATAAGAGAGTTGGGAGGCCCGGCTGCTGGGCTCCTTCTCCCACTCTCTTTCTTCTTTAACGAAAAGAAATATAGAAAAGGAAAAGGAAGGGGGTTAGGGAAAAGAGTTTGAGCGGAAGGACAATTTTCTGGACTCATAAAAATAAAGCATGACCACGAGAAAAATAGAAGTGGCAAGATTGTGGAATTAAATTCAAATTCATTTGAATATAATTCAAATAGTCTTAATTGGGACTAGGTTTGGTGTGGACAAAATGTTCGAGGTTTTGATGGAGCTTGGAAAAGAACAAAAGAATTATCGACAAAGTTTGAGAGTGGAAATCGGAGGAAGGAAAGGTCAGCGATTTAACATGCAAGTGGGTTGCAAGATAATTCCAAATTAATGGGATACTTTATAATAGCTCCCTAAATATTGGGAGGATATGTTTTAAAGAGAAACCACCATGTGGGTTCCTCGATTTAAATAGATCACGATCTATGCAATTTATTTAGGTGATTTTAAAAATTAAATGACATCTTGGCATGATGACATGATGCAATGCAAAAATAAATAGAGCAAGCACAAATAAAAACACAGGAGGAACCGGAATAGCTAGAAGTCTTCTCGAGCATCGGTCTCAAGGCGTTACAACCTCCACCACTCGAGAGGATCTCGTCGAGATCTGGGATGTACCCGGAGAAAGCGGAAGAAGAAAGAGGTAAAACTAAGTTGCTTCTTTGACGAGCAGTGAAACCACGAACCTTGAGAGGTTGAGCAAATTGAAAGAAAGAATACAATGGAATGAAGCGAGATTGCGAACAGTCCGTTAGAAAGAGGAACACGGAACATTACGGAACTTGAAGGTTGCAAAGACATGAATCAAGAGTTTAAAGGACAAGATAGAATTGAAACCACTCCGGTTGAAGCAGAGATAGATAAGGAATAAGATTGATATAATTTGGGCAGCACTCCATTTGTAAATGGAAGAATTGAACATGAACTTGAGAAGATGGGATGATACTTGATGAAATCAACAACACACTGCCTCGGAACTATTGAAAAAATGGCACGAGGGGTAAGAAAGATTTCGAGACAACACTCCGGTTGAGAAGGGGGCAAAACTTGATAAGATGAGAGAGCTCGAATGAAAACCGACACTCGGTTAAATGGATAATGCAAGAAAAAGAACATGATCTTGACAAAGCGAGGCGATGGGTCGAAGAGCAACATCACAATGCCTTGAAGCGAAAGAATAGAATCTAGATTGTTGGGATAAAGGGACGGAGAAGAAAATGACAACTTCTACCACAAATGAATTTGAATGAAGCATCCTTACAAAGAAGGATAGAAGCGGAGTTGTTGGAAAACCAACAACGAAAGAATAACCTTATAGTGGGCTTATGGAAAACTTCTCAAAATTAGTGCGTAGAATACTACCATTATGGAAACAATAGATTGGATTGGTATGAACAAGGAGGCGAAACTTATTTCACGAGAGGACAAATGAAGAACTTGGGTCCTTTATAAGCACCATAAATAGCAACAATCCTTAGGGAAAGCTTTAGGTGAAATATAGCCCAAGACAACTCCAATGAAGAGATTGATGGATTTAAATATCTCATGAACAAAGATAAAATGATGGATTTAAATATGTCACTCTTGAAAATCTGTGAATCATGAAAGCGAAGGAAAATTATCAACAATGACATAACACCATCTCAAAAGATAAGATAGAGAATTGCACTTTGGAATGCAAGATGAAGAATGCTTGAGCCTCAAAACAAAACATGTGTTGGAACCATGTTTATTTTGAAGTATGGCAGCGGATCTTAACTCGCAAGAAATCTTGATGAACAATTGAAGAATGAAAAAGAATCCTTGAGGAAGCACCATGTAGAGCCTCCATGATGAACTCCGGTAAACAAAAGGGTGATAGAAAGAAGAAAGTTGAAAACACCGGTGAAGCCTTGCAGTGATTGAGATGGATCTTAATGATGATGAGAGCTTGGAACTCCGAGGAAAGAAAAGATGAACAAGCTGAAATCAAAATTTTGATGAACCTCCGGAATAAGAATTGAACTTACTCGATGAAACAAGAATAAGAATTACATTATGCTGATCCTTCACCAATTAAATTGATGGCAAGCAATGGATTTGGCATACTACTTATTCTCATTGAAAAATGATTACGAGATAGAGATATAAGCGCAAACTTGAGAAGGTATTGATGGAACCACGGTGGGATTTGGAAACAACAAATGAATTGATATGATAAAGAAGGAAGTGAAATCTTGAGCGAACCACCATAAAATTGAGAATGAGCGTAGCAAAGGCACAATTCACGGGAAGAATTGGAAAAGCGAATGAAGATATTTGAGGGATTTAGATACAAGTGAGCGAATAGATGGCAGAGCTGATTGGAGAATACTTGAATGATGCACGGTAAGATTTGGAAGTGAGATGTTGAGAATGAATAATTCTAAGATGATGGCTCTGGATAATCAAACTTAAAAGATTTCTGAATTTCTCGGGATGGGTGAAAAGAATTCTCACAATCAAAACAAATATGAGGATGGTACGAAGCTAGAACCATGAATCTTGAAGAGAGCGGAGCAAGATTAAAGAGAAACTCTTCTTGGTCTTCAAAATTCGAGAATAATGACGAAAACACCACCATGAATTGTTGAGGCACTCGGAATGAAAATTAGAAAGGTTGAACCAACAACGAAAATAATTTGAAAGATCTTGGAGAAAGACATTTGGTGATGATAACTCATTCTTCGTCAAACTTTGCAATGAATTTGGAATAGCTCACGAAAATTAGAAGAGTTAGGTAAGATCTGGGGAAAAGACACTGTAGGTTAGGGCCCTCAAAAGAACCACCGTTGAACAATTGTTTGAAATAGATATTGCACGGTAGAATTAAATGGCTCAAAAGGGATAACAACTCGAGAAATCTTGCAGATTAGGAATGAAAACACGAATCTTACGAGATAATCTTGACACTCGGAACAATTGAATAACAAGAACTAAAAGATTATGAGGTGCACGGTATGAAAAACATTTGAAAGCGAGGAAGGGAATATGATCAACACGAAAACTTGACTTGAGTCCACGAAGAAGAAAATTAGAATGGAACAATGATAAGGTTGAAGCTTCCTTAAGCGTCTTCATGAGAAATCACGGATAAAACATTAAAGGAAAGAATGAAGAAACTTCACTCAATAAAATGGATACTTGATTAAGAAATCTGAGTCCTTGAAGAAAAAGGGTGGGAGGGTGGGAAAACAAAAACAACTTGGGGCGGATGAAACAAACACCGTTGAAAACTTAGAATTGATCTCACGAATGTTGAAATGATCGGATCCACTTAAAGAGAAACGCCCGGTTGGAAAAGAATTAACATGGCGACCTCGATGATCAAGAAGGATTAGTATTCACATAGCAATATGAGAACACCATTTAGGAAAGGTATGGAATCAACACTTGGCATTGAAGCAACTTGAATACCACAAAGCGGAACAAAAACAAAGTTTGGCTTGCGAGAATAAGCGGAAACAAACATATGATAGATCCCCTATGCATTATCATGTATGCATTGGAAAGATATCCTCTGAGATACTTGAATTCCCACCTATAAACTCCCGAAACTTTCTGGTTATGCAATCTGGTGTTGGGGATCTGAGGACACAAAATATATCACCCAAACTAACAATACCTAGATCCATTTGTATCCATCCTTCAACTTTATGCGCCCGATTCGATCACGCGAGTGTCTTCCATTTATTAAATCGTCGTTGCCATGTCATGTGCTTGCGTGTTGCACTTTGCCATGTCATCATCGCATTTCATATCATGTCATCATGTGCATTTCATTTTGCATACGTGTTCGTCTCATGCATCGAGCATTTTCCCGTTGTCCAGTTTCCAATCCGGCACTCCTATGTCTCCGGCGCCCCCTTTACCTCTTTTAGGTGTGCGGATGTTAAACAGTCTCGGAATGGCCGAGGTTTGTCAAGCGGACCTTGGTATAGCACCGGTGAACCGCTGACAAGTTTAGAGTGCCATTTGGAGGTCGTTTAGTACTCAACAGTTAGCGGGTAACCATAAAGCCTCTTTGTTTGCAGCCCAACACCCCTTTCAAAGTGGCCCAAAACCACCAAACTCCCTCCATGCTCTCGATCGTTCGATCACGATCGCGTGGCAACTCGCACCTCATTTGGAGTCTCTAGCTCCCTCTACCTATAAATATGTGTACACCCCGGATTTTTTCTTGAGATGAAACCCTAGCCCGCTCCCCTCGCTTGCGCGGACATGTCCAACCCGCGGACATGTCGCAGCCCATCGCCCGACCAATCGTGGGCGCCACGTCGCCTCCGCCCGGCTCCTCAACCAGGCCGCCCGCGTATACAGGCCGCCCCCGCCGCCGCCTCCTCCAGCATGGGCCGTGGAGCCAGACGCAGCCCTCCCGGCCAGACGCCCGCCGCCGCCGGGCCCATCCTCTCGCCCGCCAGCAGCCTCCAGCCCGCCGCTCGCCAGCGAAACCCACACGGCCGCGCCCGCCTCCGTCTGCCGATCCTCGGCGGCCGCCGCCCAGCGCCGACACCGCACCTCCGCCTCCGGCGTGCGCCTCTCCGCTGCCGCCTCCTCCTCCTCGCCCGGCGGCCGCCGCCTCCATAGCCCGCCGCGCGGAGCTCCGGCCGATGGCCGGATCCGCCCGACCACGCGCCCCTCGCGCTCCGGCCCGTCCGGCCAGCGCCGTGGCGGATCCGGGCAGCGCCGCCGGATCCGCCACCCGACCCTCCGGCGAGCCTCTCCGGCCACATCTCGGCCCGAGCCCGACCGTCCTCGTAATCCGTGCGGTTGACTTTCCTTCCCCAAATCTGCTAAGTCCGATTACATCAATATTTTGTTGCATTTAAATGCATCATATCTCTGCATCTATAGCTCCGTTTTGCGCGTGTAATATGTCAAAATGTTCGTCTCGATGAGTAGATCATTTCTTCTCATTGCATCATTCTCATTTGAGCTCATCTTGATGCCCTAAATGCTGTTAGAAGAGGGCTATGTGATGTTAGTTTCTGTTTCTTAACAGAACATGCACTTTTGTCATTTTTGCTATGATTGATGTGTTCATCCTATGGTATTGAGTCCTACATGTGTTTTGTAATATGCCATGCCATCTTTCCAGGGGTGTATGCCATGTATTTTTGTGATCTATGTGGTGACTAGCACAAGCATGCAAACTAGGTGTCTTGATGTTCTTGATTTCAGCTGTTTTCTTGATATTTTCATGCCATGTTAACTTGATGCTACTGAGAGATCCATGCATATTTTGAGATACTTCAGTAAGGATGTTTTGTTCTACATGACTTACTCTATCCATCCATGCCCTTGTTTGCAATTATGGGTGCCATAGCTTGGTCAATCGAGCTCTACTTTTGCTATAAAATGTTCTGGCAGATTGTTTACATGTTATTCAATTTGCCAAGGTTGTATGTAATTGCTCCTTGCATGCTATGATGTTATTCTTGCCATGTATAGCTTCTATGCCATGTCTTCTTACTGTTGGTAGCCTTTCCATGCCATGTATTGCTCTGTGGTGAGTGGTTCAAGCTCACCAACATGCCTACTCATCGTTGTTCTGCCATGTTTGAATCTCTAATATAACTTGCCATGTTTACGTGGGTGCCATCATATTTTCTGATCCTTTTTGGCTCATGGTCATAAAGGACTTTTGTTCTATACATTTAGTAGATTCATGCCATGCCTTTTTTTGCCATGTTAAGTTCCTGTAACATGTTGTTTCATAGCTCTAAACATTGCAACTTTGATGTTATTTACATAAAGTGCTAAGCTGTTATTATTTGCAATCTTGCCATGTGTTTTTGAGCATGTTCTAGTTGTTTCTGAGATAGCTCAGTGTTCATGTTTTGTAATGCTTTACCTGTACATCATGCCCATGCCTTTTGTTATTATGTTGAGATGATGTAGCTTGTTGTTTTGATGCTTGCAATATGCCTACTTCTTTGTTTTGGAATGATTGTTGTCATATCTTGTATAGGGTGTATGTGTTGAACCGTTGCTCCGTTTTGAGTGTGCTCTATATGAAACTTGCTTGATTTTGCATGTAGCTTCATATTATCATGTTGCACCCTTGTTTTGAGGTGTTTGCTTGATGTTTGTATGCATTTGCATCAATGCCATGCTTATCTTGTTTTGCTCATATCTTCTAGGCCGAGCTCGAATCTAATGAACTTTATGTGTAACTTGACTAGAATTTCGTGTAGATCATCGTGGTGCATTTTAACTTGCTGTTTAACAACTTGAACATAAGGTTTATTCAGATCTGGACCAATTTCAGAAATTTGCATATGAGGACTTACGGAATTGTTCTATGTTGTTTCGGCCTCATTTAAACTTGCTTTGATGTGTTCTTGTTTGCATCATATTTTGCCATGAGTAGCTTCATGTAGCTTTGCCATTCATCATGCTTGGTTGTGCATCATGCCTTGTTCATGTGGGGTGTGTTTACTATGTTGTGTGCTTCTTCTTGTTAGTTCCTGTTTACGTTGCGATCGATGAGGATTGATTCGTCTCTTTGGGTTCACTCATCGTTCATCTTCTTCATGGACTCGTTCATCTTCTTCATGGACTCGTTCTTCTTCCTTGGGGATTTCAGGGCAAGATGAGCGCTACCTGGATCTCACTACTATCATTGCTATGCTAGTTGCTTCGTTCTATCGCTATGTTAGCTACCTATCACATTTATCAAGCCATCCCAAATTGCCATGTCAGACCTCTAACCTTTTGCTCCCTTCCTAGCAAACCGTTGCTTAGCAGCTATGTTACCGCTTTGCTCAGCCCCTCTTATAAGCGTTGTTAGTTGCGGTGAAGATGAAGTTTGTTCCTTGTTGGAACATGGAGATGTTATTCCTTGTTGGAACATGTTTACTTGTTGGATATCACAATATATCTTATTTAATTAATGCATCTATATACTTGGTAAAGGGTGGAAGGCTCGGCCATATGCCTGGTGTTTTGTTCCACTCTTGCCGCCTAGTTTCCTTCATATCGGTATTATGTTCCCAGTTTTGCGTCCCTAACTTGGTCGGGTGATTTATAGGACCCCCTTGACAGTTCGCTTTGAATAAGACTTTTCAGCCAAGGCCCAACATTGGTTTTACCATTTGCCTCACCACCACCTACTTTTCCCTTGGAAGTCGCTCTCTCGAGGTCATCTTTATTTAGCCCCAGACCAATGCTTATCTAAGTGTTGGTCCAAACTAGAAACTTTGCAAACACCTCAAAAGGAAACTTGAGGGCTGGTTTTAGTTTGTGCTGGACTGCTCATCCGGTGCGTGGCACAGGGCGAGATCTGTGCAGCTACTACCGGTGTCGACCGCAGCAGGGAGAAGCCTTCTGGTGTTGTTTGTGAAATGTCTTGTGGCAGGATCCGAGGCGGTCGGGTCTTCCGGGGAAGAATATCCTTCGTTGATCGCGAGAGCTTATCATGGGCTAAGTTGGGACACCCTACGGGGTATAAACTTTCGAGGCCGTGCGTGCGGTTATGTGGCAGATGGGAATTTGTTAATATCCGGTTGTAGTAAACTTGAAGCAAACTCTTCTAAAATACACCAACCGTGTATGCGTAACGTGAGTGTCTCTTTTGGGGGTTGACCGAGAGGAGAACCACATTTGGAGTTAGGTATGTCGTAAGTAGGAGTTCGGGATCACTTCTTGATCATTACTAGTTGTTTACCGTCTCCTTTGCGTATCTTCTAGCTCTCATTTGCGTATATTAGCCACCATATATGCTTAGTGGCTGCTGCAACTCCTCCACTTTACCCTTCCTTTCCCATTAAGCTTTGCTAGTCTTGATACCCATGGTAATGGGATTCTTTGAGTCCTCGTGGCTCTGATTACTACCACCAGTTGCAGGTACAGATGCAGCGATGATCATGGCGTGAGGCGATGTTTGCTTGTATTGGAGTTCTTCTTACGCTTCTTCTTGATCGGGGATAGGTTCGAATCGACACGGGCTAGCAGAGGTGGATGTCGTTTGAGTTCTGTTTATGTTTCATCCAGCCTGGATGTTGATCTTATATGTGATGTTGTATTCATGTGACATTGTATGTCTTGTATGTATCCCCATCTATTAGGTAATGTTGATGTAATGATATCCACCTTGCAAGCGTTTCAATATCTGGGTCTATCCTTGGTGGGACCATCGAGTTCCTTTTGGATAGGGTCGCATATTGGGCGTGTTTTCAAACACATAACCAAGAAACCTTGAAAATCGTTTACCTCGACCTTGAAAAGCATCCGTTATCTGAGTTATGGCAATACTCTCGGGCTAAGCTCGATCTTTGAGTTATCGGGGTTATCTCACCAACAAGCGCATAAAAGAGATTTTCGATGTAAACCAAAGCTCGAGTATTCGAAGCTTTGCGATAAAATTGTGGCGACAACACCTCGGAGCTCAACTCCGGGACACTGCCACAACCCCTAAATGTCGGGAGGCACCAAGAACAATGTTCTCAAATCACAAAACCATCGGAGCGATTCCAAGATACCATGATCCTAAAAAAAAAATTTTACTCCAGTGAAGTTTGAGGAGAGGAGAGTCAAAACTTCTACGTCGGGAGACCTCACCCCGAACGAAGGGGAGGGAGTAAAAAATCCTACTCTCCGATATATATAATCCTAAGACTCAAAAAATTTCCGTTCTAGACTCAACAACGCCCGACAAACAATCAAGTAGGGGGCTCCTAAGTGGGGAGGCTCGATTACCAACTTGTAGCGCCCTCGATGCGGCTATATCTCCGATGTCGAAGCACGACTTAGAAGCATAACAGCATTGAAAGCAATGTCACAAGTGAGGTAATCTTCACACAACCATGTAATACATGAGGGAAAGAGATACATAGTTGGCTTACAATACCACTTCACACAATACATGAGTAAAGCATTACATCATACAGATACAATCAAGGTCCGACTCTGGAACCAAAATAAAAGACTACCCCAAATGCTACGGATCCCGATCGTCCCAAGCTGGAGCTCCTGGTGATCAAGCTGAAAGCGAAACAACACAATGAACAAGATCTTCCTGAGCTCCTCCTTGAGCTCGGATGTATCACCTACAGTTTCATCGGCACACGCAAACTGGTTTTGGAAGTATGTCGTGAGTCGCAGGGACTCGGCAATCTCACACCAGCGAGATCAAGACTATTTAAGCTTAAAGGTAGGGACAGAGGTAGGGAGGTGGAGCTGCAAAAGCGACTAGCATATATGGTGTCTAACATCGCAAATGAGAGCGAGAAAGCGAAGAAGAGCAAAAGCGCGAGTCGAACAACTATGATCAAGAAGTGATCCTAGAACAACCTCGTCAAGCATAACTCCAACACCGCGTTCACTTCCGGACTCAGCCGAAGAGAGACCATCCACGGTTACACCAGCGGTTGATGTATTTTTAATTAAGGTCAACTTGGGTTTTCTACAGCGGGACATTAACAAATTCCCATCTGCCTTATAACATGCGGGCACGGCTTCGAAGATAATACCCTGGGGTGTCCCAACAGCCCATGATAAGCTCTCATGGTCAGCGAAGGATATTCCTTCTCCAGGAAGACCCGATCAGTCTCGGAATCCCGGACTACAAGACATCTCGACAATGGTAAAACAAGACCAGCAAGACCACCCATTTGTGCAGACAAATCCCGATAGGAGCTGCACATATCTAGTTCTCGGGGGCATCGGATAAGCTAAGCGTCACAGTGCAAGCGTAATCAAGTTGCCAAGGAATGGTCCCTTACGATGCTCTAGTTTGGACCAACACTTTCGAGGAGAACGGGCGCGGGGGTAAAATAAAGATGACCCTTAGTCTGCAGAACCCAAGTGAAAAAGGCTTGGGTGGCAAATGGTAAAACCAAGGTTGGGCCTTCTTTGGAGGAGTCTTATTAAAGCGAGAACTGTCAAGGGGTCCCATAAATCACCCAACCCGTGTAAAGACGCATAAAATCCAGGAACATAACACCGTATATAGTGGAAACTAAGGTGGCAAGAGTGGAACAAAACACCAGGCATAAGGCCGAGCCTTCCACCCTTTACCAGAGTATATAGGTGCATTAATTAAATAAGATATATTGTGATATCCCAACAAGTAAACATGTTTCAACAAGGAACAACATCTCCATGTTCAACAAGGAACAAACTTCATCTTCACTGCAACTAACAGCGCTATAAGGGGCTGAGCAAAGCGGTAACATAGCCAAACAACGGTTTGCTAGGAAAAGGATGGTTAGGGGCTTGACATGGCAACATAGGAGGCATGATAAGCAAGTGA